>JAMKQA010010185.1:0-21576 GCA_024699735.1 Posidonia australis | reverse complement strand
TAGGAACCACAATGAAACCAGGACTTGCCGACGAGGTAGTGAGACCTCTAGAGATGTCGGGGACGTGTCCTTGGTTGTGGTTGCCGAGTTTGCGGTCCTGGGTAGGAGCCTCGAGACTGTGGTGGTACTGTAGGACCCAGGGTACAGGAGACCCGGACTACCCTCAGTACCGGTGCTGGACGGGTCTGGGGTTAGAGTCCCCAGGTGCTCGGGCACTAGGGCGTCCCGAGGACGCACTCCGTGCTTGTACCAGTGAGGGTACATTTTGAGGCCGCGGCCAGGGTGGTTGAACTCCAACGTGGGGTGGTTCACCGCGGCATTGCAGTGTAGGTGTGGTGACATGGAATCTTCACCAGCTTCTTATGGCCAGGTTGATCGCCTGTGGCCAGGGTGATACAACCAGTTTTGGAATGGAAAAGTGTGGATTTGTGTGTTGGACTAGTTCCTAGTCCGAATTTGTGATAAGTTGTGCTAATGGTTTTAAATGATGTTTTGGGCTAGGAAACTAGATGAAATGATTTACTTCTCCTGTGTTGAGTATAAAGGTTTATCAACGAGCATGAGGTTTTGAAAGAAAGGAAAAGAAAAGAAAGTTTGAAATGGCATTGTTTTCAAAGTCTTTCTAATCGAATGTGTGGTTTTGGTGATAGTAGTTTTCTGGCAAATGTTTTCTTGGGTTTTATCGCTGTTTTTGGGGCACGTACGGGGTGACATTCCTGTCCCTCACGCGTGTTTTTCTTTGTCCCCTTTTGTTTCAGGTGCTCAGGTGTAGGAGCAGTCTAGTCTGGTGCATCTTTTCGAGCCACTTTTGCCGCACACAGGTCTGGGTGATCAGCTTTATTTACTTAATTCTGTCATTTAGATTCTTTTAGTTGCTCTTGGGTAGTTCTTGTTTTGTTGTGTAGCATTAGGGGGTTACAATATATATATACATATATCTATAGATATATATATACATACATACATACTTACTTACTTACGTAGTTATATTTGTATACATATATATATATACATACATACATACTTACTTACTTACATACATAGTTATATTTGTATACATATATATATTCATACATACATACTTATATAGTTATATATATATTTATATATATCTATATACATAGATATTTATACATACATACATATACATAGATATTTATACATACATACATACATACTTATATATTGCATATATATGTGTCACGCCGTAAATTTTCCACAATAACTTAAACAAATTAAATTACGAGAAAATTAAAGCTAAACAGTAAATCTCAAACTACCAAGAACCTGTGTGTGCGGCTAGGAGACTGCAGAATATATGCACTACGCTAAACCAATCGCATGTTTGTACCTACAAACCAAACCACAAGGAAAACGTACGCACCTTACGAAAACTACGGAAAACAATACCATAATATATTTTCCTTTTAAATTCATTTCCCAAACCATTTTCTCAAAACCTCATGAATCAGGCCCACACCGGCTAAAACCATAAACCAGGGCTCTACTAGCCCAAAGCCACAAGCAAAGGCCCTCAATGGCTAAAACCACACACAGTGAGTCGGGAAGTCTCGCGCCAGGCAACCTAACTTTGGCCACACGCAGTCCACTGAGGAGCGACCCCAGTGTTCTGCACTGCCACGGTGATGGCCACCCTATGCAAGAGCGTTCACCATCCTGCGATTCCCCTTCCTCAAGAGAACCCTCAAAAGCCAACCCCTCCTTAGGAAGGCTATCTTGTCTCTCAGGATGCTACCAGCTACGCGGCACGTGTCCCACCTGCATTGGCCACCACAGGGTACACCTCCTCATGGCATCCTCCATACACGGTGCTCCGGAGGGAGTGTCATACCTCCACACCCGACAACACCTGAGCCTCAGTGCTCATAGCGACAGCAAGAGTATCATACCTCCCTGTCATGCCACAAGACACCTCAACCCATGGACTACAACCCTAGCCTTGAGACAATAGTTAAGGAGTCTCATACCTCCAGGACCCGACGCCCTTTAGCCTCAGCTATCTCGACCCCCGACCTTAACCAGGGTGTCGCATCGGACCACCCGAGAATGTTGTCACATTCCCTGGTCCCGACAACATGGTCCCACACTATCTCGGCCCACACACAAAAAACCAAGAAAACACTTTCCAAAATAGGCCAACTATTTCCTTGAAATCCATTTTCCAAACTATTTTCATATCTTTGAAAATTCTTCCAAAACCACGGCAAAACGGCACATCAGGTGTCCTAGGAGACCACCACTGATGGCTCACAATCCCATCTTACAAGGACAAAACACTGCAATCCAAAAAGCCCTCGAAAAACACATTTTATAAGCACATTTGGACCCAAAATTGGCATGCCAAAAACAGGTTCGGTATGCCGAAAACCCTTGGTTCAATAGGCTGATTTGGATCGGTCGACTGAATTTGGTCAATGGTCAACACTCAGGCCAAATTCGGTATACTGTCCAAAATTGGACGACTATATTTCGACTCGAGGACCTAAACTGATAGAAAAAGGGTATGCCGAATGGAATTGGTATACTGAAATCCACTGGTTCGGTATGCCGTTTCCATTTCGGTATGCCAAATTCTGCGAAACCAGAAAACGACCCAAACCCTACCGTCCGAAATCACCCCAATTGGGACCTCCGATCGGACATTTTAAACAAACACCAAAAATCTTGCATAAAACATATGGTGCAGACCTTCGAGTCTACTTCAAAACCCAATAAACAAAACTAAAATCCATTCACCATGCATTAAGATATAAAATCGGAAAGACAGAAGGATCAAAAGGACCCAAAACGCACCAACCATCATAAATGCCAATAAATGCGCCATAAATTCTCATAAAATCACAATAAATTCTAGGGAAGTAAATTTACCTAGATTCCATGCAATCCTAGCATTTTCTACCAATTTAATGGACTCTATTACATGAGGTGGAGATGTGTACCTAAGAATGCGCTCCGGTGATTCTCCGACCGACTCTGACGAACTACGGCGACCATGGCCTCGCCACGACCACGGGAGCACACCACGCAAGCTCCGCGCACCACCCCGAGCCCTCCGCTTCTCTCCCTTGATCTCTCTCTCTTGACACGCGTGAAGGAAGAACATGGGAAACAGAGGAGGTCAGGTGGAAGGAGAAGGGGAAAGGAGAAGGAAGAGTCGGGAGGAAGAGAAAGAAGGTGGGGGGAGGAGGAGGGATGCGCCGCCGAGGAGGAAGGGAAAGGAAGAAGAAGGAAGGAGAAGACGACGATGGCAACAGAGGAGAGCGGTGTGGCTTATAAAGCCTGCGCCCACAGTAGCTGAGAACGTGCTCACCTGTGCGTCTCAGCCATCGGCACACAGCACGAGCAACCAACCACTCTGCCCAACCACCAGCCACAACCAATAGCCCCCAAATGTAGGCCCCATGGGGACCCCACACCTGGGCCCCACACAGACCCACACCCGGGCCCTACATGCACAGTGCCACAATGCACAGTGCCAAACCACGCACAGGGACACGCAAGCAAAAGCCCACACACGAGGCCCAAGCCCAATAGCACAAAGCCGCACAACGGGCCTCAGAACAGTAACACCCGTTTAGGAATAAAATTCATAAAATTTAAATAATTACAAAAATGAATTTTACGGGTGTTACAATATGTGTGTATGTATGTATATATATATATATATATATATATATGTATGTATGTATGTATGTATGTATGTATGTATATATGTATATATATATAAATATATATATAATGGCATAAATGATTGGGATAATCATTAGAATGATTGTAGGATTGGCCTAAAATGAAGTAGCAAAAGTCCACCTATGGTATGGGTAGAATAAAAGATGATATGATTTAGAGATAATTGGCCATTCCCCATATGATTTAGAATGGACTTTAGGGATCATGATATCATTCCTAGGTCTAGGGCTTGTGTGGCTTTGTGTGTGGTGGGTTGAATGTAGTGTTCAGTGGCACTATGCCAAGTGTTTTGACTTTGATCTAGCTGTACTCCCGATAGACATGAGCTAGTAGGCGTCTTACACCTGGGCGCCAGAGCATAGAGTTTTGATGTGGTAGTTCTGGTGTAGTGTCTTCTAAGTGAGTTTGATACCCAAATGTCGCTTTTGTTGGGTATTTTGCTTGGGTTGTCGTCATGGGTTGAGCAAGGTATTCTGGAGCTCAAGCGCTCCCAAGATGTGATTTCTAGGCTTGACAGAGAAGCTGTCAAGGCTATGTTTTGCATTGTGGTTTTTCTATTTTGGTTTTGGTGCCGATTATGGGCACAATGCTTTGTGAGATTTTGAAAGGATATTTAATGAATTTTGAAATGGTTTTCTAAAGAGATTTGGAAAGAGAATGCATTGATTTACAAATGGTTTTGGGAAAGGATTTTTGGGGACTATGAGACCGATGCTCTCGACCGGCTCTAGGGATGAGTGATACCTTTGGAGTTGTGAACTATTTCCTTAAGGTGAGGTCTGAATGTTTTATAGTTTGTGGGACTAAGAGACAGAGACTTTTGGTCGACCTTCAGGGATGAATGATTCTCCTAGGGTCGGGAGCTACTGGCTACGTTGAGGTTTGTGTATTTTGTTGAGTTAGTGTTGTGGTTCGGGTATTGTTTAAGTGTGGAGGTGTGACGCTCCTACTGTTCTAGGTATCGAGTTGAGACACTGATGGGCGTACCCTGTGGTTTATCTTGAGTGACAGGATGGCTTGCTTAGGTTGGGTGAGCAGCTTTCCCAAGCAGGGTTAGCTTGTAAGGGTCCTGCAGGTGACGAGACTACGGGATGGACAAACTCCTCCACAGGGTGATTGTTCGTGGCAGTGCAGACGTCATGGTCGCTCCTCGGTAGACTACTTATGACCAATGTTGACTGCTTGGTGCCATGCAGTACGACACGTTGTTTGATTCTAGTTTTGGGCCTAGTGGAGGCCTTAGTGTTGCTCAAGTGTGGTGTGGTGTTTTGGAGCAGTGGCTTAGTGGTTTTGGTCTAGAGGAGACTGTGGTATTGCACCGATGTCGCATTGGTGTTGCACTAGTGTGGCGTTGTATTTTGGGAGCAGTGGCTCCACGACCTTAATGTTGCTGCTTGGGTCCAAAGGGGACCTTGGTGTTCAAGGCAGAGGCTCTGGATGCTATAGAGAGCATTTAGATACTGTTGGTTGTTTGGTCCATGTAGAGAATGCATGGGATCAACTTATGTGGTTTTTGGGCTTGATTTGGTTGGGTGGCCATTTCAAGTATGCATAAAAGGTTTTAAAAGAGCATGCATATGGTTTTAAAAGAAAAAGAAACGAATGGTTTTTAAGGCATGGTTTTGGGGTTTTGTTGCCTACTAGGTAGTAGTGGCTACCAGGGTTTGGTGTTGCGGCATCCAGGTGGGATGTCTGTGCTTGTTTACGTGGGGCGTAGTTATGTCTACTTCTTTAAAGGGGTGTGCTGAGTTGTTAGGTGGAGTGTATGCTGGGTGACAGTTTTGTGTAGTCACTCATGTGTGCTTTGCTTTCTTTTTGGTAAGTGCAGGATAGGAGCTCATTCTAGTTAGTGCACATAGGAAGAGTTTTACTACCACATATTAGGGACTCTAGTAAGTGTTTAGTTTGGTTTTATTTTTATTGTTTATTAGATTTATTTCTATTGAGTGTACTTAGATCTAGCTGTATAATTAGCATAATTTTAATTGTAATAAAAAGATAAAAAGAAAAATGAAATTATGTAGCTAAGTTGAGTTGTAGCGACTTGGGGGTCGTTACATACTACCAACCCACATGTATATAAAGGTGATGCGTCCTTGACACACCACCAATCTCCCATAATTTTCCCTGCGAGCTCAGTGAGGTGGCGAGAGAACTCTAGAGCCTTCCATGCCCTTTTATTCCTCTTCTTCCTCTCCTACCCCTTCTTCCTACCTGTAAGGGAACAAGAAACAGAGCAGGTTGGTGATTGGGAGATGATTATCGAAGAGCTTAGTCGAGCATTCCCCTACCACTGAGGAACTCTGGTCTTCATCCCAGTGATTGAGCAAGCTTGAGGAGAGGTCATGCATGGTCCCGGAGTAGTGATGGTCACCAACGTTGAGTTGGGTGGTTAACGTTGGTGGAGAGTCACTATGAGTGTCCAAGAGGTGCACACCCCTTCGTTTTCCTTCAATCTTGCATGAAAATGTTGTGAATGTGTTGCTTGGCATGCTTTGAATGTTTGGTAGAAATTCCATGATTTTAGGGAATTTTTGGAGGATTTTATAGTAATTTTTGTATGCCATTGTTATTATAGCACCAATTGTGTATGCATGCTTTGAATTTTTTATATCTTGAACTATGTTTGTCAATTTCCTATGATTTTTGTGCCATATTGTAGAGCACTTGGATGTCTTCATTTTGGTTAATTTTGTGGTATTTATGGATAATTGTGGTGGGATTGGTTTGAGTTCCCAAATCAAGTGATATTTTTCAGGTTTTAGGCTCGATTATGTTCCTGATAGATGATAGAATCTATATGGCGAAAGGTTTTCGGTATACCAATTGTACTCTTAGGAATACCCTGAGCCTAGATTTTGGTATACCGAACCCATTTCGATGTGTCGATTGAGCTTTCAAGAAATCAACCCTGAATCTAGCTTTCAATATATTGAACCCATTTCGGTATGTCGATTGGATTCTCAGGTGTGAAGCCTTTGAACCCAGGTTTTGGTATATTGAATCCATTTTAGTATGTCAAAATTGACCCTAAACCTATTCTTTGGGTGTTTTCAATGCTTTTGGCTAATGTTTTGGTATACCGAGGTCACATTTCTTGGCCACATTATTTCGAAAGAAGGCATTAAAGTGGATCCAACTAAGGTGGAAGCAGTCAATAACTAGGTCAGGCCTAAAACTATGTTAGAAATCAGGAGATTCTTGGGCTTGACAGGATATTATAGAAGATTCATCGAACACTTCTCCAAGATTGCAGCACCCTTGACCAGATTCACACGGAAGGATGTGTCATTTGTTTGAGAATGGCAATGCTAAGAAAGCTTCAACGAGTTGAAGACTTGTCTAGTCACATCTCCCTTCTTGACTTTGCCTTTTAGGAGTGGCAGTCTCATAGTATACATGCATGTGGGACCATATTGGGATATGTGCTGATGCAGTGTGGGAGAGTGGTGTTGTATGCTTCATGCCAATTGAAGGACCACGAGAGAAATTATCCCACCTATAATCTGAAGATGGTCGCTATGGTTTTTGTCCTGAGGATTTGGAGACACTATTTGTATGGCGAACAGTTCGAGGTATTCATAGATCATCAGAGCTTGAAATATATCTTCACATAGAGGGATTTGAATTTAAGACAACGGAGATGGATAGAATACCTCGAGAACTACGACTTTAGCCTATCCTATCATCTAGGGAAGGTTAATGTAGTCGCTGATGCCTTGAGCAGGCACACTTATACTATGACCAGCCTAATGATCAAGGAATGACATTTACTGGAAGGATTGGTTGAATGCAGACCATGGAGACAGCCTCAAGGACTTGCTGGAACTTGGGTAGCAAATCTTTCTATGCACCCAAGAATGTTAGAGGCAATTATAGTTGCTAAGCAATTGGACCCACTTGTTCAAGAAACTTGAAGGAAATTGGAGGCGGGAGAGGTGCCTCACTTCTTTGTGGGTGTGGATGGAGGACTCAGGTATGACCTATGCCTGTATGTTCCTCAGGTGAATAAAGTTAAGCAAAGATTACTGAATGAAGCCCATCGGTCCAAATATATAATTCATCCAGGAAGCACCAAGATATACAAGGATCTGAGGAGGAATTTTTAGTAGCTTGGAATGAAGGAAGAGATTACTGAGCATGTGACGTATTGTGCAACCTGCCAGATGGTTAATAATGAGCACTAGAAACCTAGAAGAACCTTGCAACCTCTAAGTATTTCAGTCTAGAAGTGGGAGTATGTATCAATGGACTTTGTGATAGGATTGACTAAAGCCAGACGAAAGAATAATAATGTTTGGATGATCGTGGATCGATTTACAAAGTCAACACATTTCTTAACTATGAAAGTGAATCTCCCACTATCACAATTGGCAGAGCTGTACGTGACCGAGATAGTTCAACTACCTAGCGTTCTAGTGTCGATTGTGTCAGACAGAGACACTCAGTTTACCTCGAGATTCTGGGGAACGTTGCTGGAAGCATTTGGCACAGTGTTGAATTTCAACATCACTTTCCATCCTTAGACAGACAGGCAGATAGAGAGAACCATTTAGACATTGCAAGATATGTTGTGAGCTTGCACTTTGGACTTCAGAGGAAGCTAGAAAGATCATCTTCTACTCATCGAATTTGCCTACAACAACGGTTATCACTCCAGCATCAGAATAGCGCCATATGACGCTCTGTATGGGTGACCTTGCAGGACACCTACATGCTGGAACAAAGTAAGAGAATGTCAGCTCGTAGGCCTAGAGATTGTGCAGTACTATGCTGATAAAGTTGACTTGATTAGGAAGAGGCTAGTAGCTGCTCAGAGTAGGCATAGGAGCTATATAGACTAGAGGAGGAGACCTTTGGAATTCGAGGTACGAGACTTTGTATTCCTAAAGGTATCACCTACTAAAGGAGTAGTGAGATTCGAGAAACAAGGGAAGTTGATTCCTCACTACATTAAACCCTACAGAATTTCTAGAAGGGTTGGGGAAGTCACCTATAAGCTGGATTTGCCTTCGGATTTGTCGAGCGTACATAGTGTGTTCCATATCTTGTTGCTGAGGCAGTGTTTGGCCGATGCCTCACAGGTGATTCCGATTTAGCTAGAAGAATTGTAGGAGGATTTGTCTCTGGTGGAGGATGCTATTCAAATACTTGACAGAAGGGAACAAGTCCTCAAGAATAAAGTAATCTCTCATGTACTGGTTTTATGGCAGTATCACGATGCAGAAGAGGCTACATGGGAGCATAAGGCTGATGTGTGGTCACAATACCCCCATTTATTATACTAGGAGCAAATTTCGAGACAAAATTCATTTAAGGGAGGTAAGATGTAACATCCATGACCAACCTCAAAGTGTATCTTGTAATTGGGATTTAGTTGTGTATTCTAGATAAGCTAGACTCTGTGTCATTGGTGATTGTGTTAAATGCAAGTTCTTTTTTCTTAAGATTGGCTTGTAATCTCATCTTGTCTCTATTAAGACTAGGTCAGGCAGACCTAGTAGGCAAATAGAATAGGTAGATATAGGAGGCATAGGATAGTGGTGGACTTTCATAGTGCGAATAAGCAGTAGAGGTCACCAACGTGAATTACCAGTGCATAGTCCTGAAAATAGTAGTTGTAGTAAAATGCTGCGTGACACTTGTGCCCACAAGACTTGTCGATTTTGCCACCCTGCAAATCCCTGATGCGCAGGTTGCCTCTCCAATAGAATCTCTTGGATTCCTAAACGACTGAGTGAAGGGCTTGAGGCATTTTAAAAGGGGCCAACCATCTGTATTGAGAGAAAAGAAGCGAGAGGGTGGGAGAAAGAAAGAGCAGAGAAGTAGGGGGAGAGAGAGAGAGAGGGATGGTGGTCTATGAGGGAGGGAGGACAGTCACTGGACCCCGCTAAAGCCCTACCATCGGAGGAGAGTCGTCGCCGGTGTAGGCCAAATTGTTGGTGAAGTGCGGACATGTAATGGCCCTTGCGCTACACAATAGTACAGACACTACCTAAAGCAAAAAATTAAATCTAATTTAACAGAATAAAATAAGTAAAACCAAATACCTAGACCTGTGTGCGGCTAAAGCGGCTTTGAAGCAATGCACTAGACAAGACTGCACCTCTTTCTAAGCACCTGAGACAAAGTAACCAAAAATCACGTGTGAGTGACAGGAATGTCACCTAGTATGTGCCCCAAAAACAACAACAAAATCGACAAAACTATTTACGGTTCAAAAACCTCAAGAAAATCATAAGTATTGGAAAGCCAACACACGTAGCTCAGTAAAAGCAGCATAAGATGTGCCATTTCAAAACTTTCTTTTCTTTTCCCTTGCAATTTCATGCTCACTTGCAAATCATCTAGGTAATGCAGAAAGCGATTTCATATTTAGAATCTCAGCTCAAAACACAATTCATTTTTACATCACAACTATCAAGGTTGGAAACTAACTCAAATCACAATCTCAATTTATATCTCAAAACCTGTCGTATCACCTTGGCCACAAGCAGTTGGCAAGGCTCCACCATGTTCATATTGCAGTGCCGCAGTGAACCACCACGCGTAGGAGTTCAACTATCCCAGTTGCAGCCTCAAAAGTGAACCCTCTCTAGTACGAGCATGGAGTGCGTCCTCACGACACCCTAGTGCCTGTGTGCCTGGGGACTCTAACCCTAGATCCGACCAACACTGATACTGAGGGTAATCCAAGTCTATCGTACCCTGGGTCCTATAGTACCGCCATAGTCTCGAGATTCCTACCTCGGACCGCAACTCGACAACCACGACTAGGACACGTCCCTAACATTTCTAAAGGTCTCACTACCCCTGTTGGCAAGTCCTAGCCTAAGTGTGGCTCCTATAAATATCATAAATCTCTTTTAAAACCACATGCAATTTTGATTTCAACTCTGTTTGCAAAACCAGTTTTCATTTATAGAAGTCATTCATAAATCTCACACATCATTATTTACATTTATCATCTATGGTTCTCAAATCATTCATTCCATGGTTCACAATGCCATGTATGCACCCCTTTCATGGGCCTACATTCAATTCCACATGTTACATGTATTCCATACATTCCATGCTTTAACATTTTATGGAAATCACCATTTGAAGCATTGTTTTTGTATGAAACATCTCATAAATCATTTTCATGCGTTTAACACATTTATCATGCATTTATTCCATTTTATCGACAGTTTTCAAAATATTTCTCAATATGGTTATGGGTCCTAATTCTGTCGAACCGGACCGGTCGATCGAAAACCCCTGATTTGGTTGACTGAAACATTTCGGTAGACCAAATCTTTGTCAGTTTTCAGTCTCCCAGCCAGAACAGTCAACCAAATTCGACTAGTTGACTGAAAACTCTCGATTCGGTCGATCGAAACACTTCGGTTATCCTAAACTAGTGGCTCGGGGGACTTATTAGAGGCATTTTGGCATACTGAAGTCAATTCGGCATGCTGTTTTTTGTGATTGCACAAAACCTCCCCCAGCTTATGCCGTCTCTTCTCCCCAAAATGGGAGTGAGGGGTGGACCCAACTAATCTACCGCATAAATCACAAATAAAACATGGGGTGTAGACCTCCAAGTCTACTTCAAAACCCCTCAATCCATTCACAAAACCATTAAGCATGCAATTCTATAGAAAATCACAAAGATATAAAGCTCATATGAAGTTATTGTAGCATGCATTTGATTCAATCTGTAAAATCCCACAAAAACAACATAAAATGACAAGATCTCATCACATTCATGATTTCCATTTCATTCCCATCATTTCTCCTATTTTTGCATGATTTCTACATCATGTAACATGATCTTAATCACAAGGACTTTAAGTCCTAAACGACATATGGAGACGAGAGTGAACGCATACCATACTTCGGTGAGCCCCACGTACCTCTGACGTGGCTCCTCTTCTAGTGGTGGCAAGCACGACCTTCCCTCCTTTGGCTCAATGTTCTCCTCCTCTCCCTCACTCGGTTCACCTCTGGTTCCACCTCTCTTGCTCTGGTCATGGCCTTCTTACCCCTCGCGTCGAGCCTCCTTAAATCTTCATCACCACGCTTACAGCCTCTCGGATTCCCACCGACCATCACTACCAGCCTCACTACCAAGGATGGGATGGAGCACGTAGACCTCCTCTTTAGGGCTCATGAGTGGTGAAAGGTGGTAGCTCACGAGTGAGGTGGGAATGGAGCTCACAGGTGAGGGATTGGAACCTTGACCAAAACCCAAATGCAAGCCAAGACCAAGTCTCAAGTGGGTCTCACCCTCAAGCACAGGTTCCAAGGTGCACATACAGGCCCACATGAGCTAGAGAAGTCACAAGACCAGAGAAACGAAGAACACAAATACATTGGGAGAGATCACAACAACAAACACAACATTCCATTAATAAACCATATTCAAATAATACAACAAATTCCATGGTTTTACATTAAATGGAAAATCAGACACAGATGTTACATCATACCCCCTCAAGACAATTTCGTCCTTGAAATTCACTAATCAAACAAATGGGGGTACTGGGATTGCATGTCCACTTCTCACTCCCAAGTTGCCTCCTCAACATCATGGTGTTGCCACTGAACCAGCACAAGAGGTATCACCTTGTTCTTGAGGACCTGTTCCTTTCTATCAAGGATCTGCACAATGTCCTCCACTATGGACAAGTCTTTGTGTAGCTCACTCGATTGAACTGAAATCACTTGGGATGTGTCAGCCAAACACTTCCTCAACATCGAGAAGTGAAACACACTATGCATGCTCGAGAACTCTGGAGGCAAGTCCAATTGATAGGTAACTTCCCCAACCCTTCTGACTATCTTGTAGGATCCAATGTAGCGAGGACTTATCTTTCCCCTCTTCCTAAACCTAAATACACCTTTCGTTGGTGACACCTTTAGAAAGACGAAGTCTCCAACCTCGAAATCCAAAGGTCTACGTCTTTGACCAACATAACTCTTCTGCCTACTCTATGCAGCTACTAGTCTCTTTATGATCATATTCACTTTCTCTACGTACTACTGTACAATTTTTGGCCCCACGAGCTATCTCGTGCCTACTTCCTCCCAGCAAGTAGGTGTCTAATAGGGTCTACCATACAATGCCTCGTATGGTGCCATACCTATGCTGGAGTGATAGTTGTTGTAGGCAAATTCAATCAACGAAAGATGATCTTCCTAGCTCCCTCTAAAATCCAATGTGTAGGCCCTCAACATGTCTTCTAAGGTCTGGATAGTCCTCTCAGTCTGCCCGTCTGTTTGAGGATGGAAGGCTATGCTAAAGTGCAGAATGGTGCCAAAAGCTTCTTCTAATGCTCCCTAAAATTTAGATGTAAACTTGGTGTTCCTATCAGACACAATGGACACCGGAACCCCATGTAGTCGGACACTATCTCAGCCACATACAACTCTGCCAACTGAGCTAATGGGAGATTCACCCTCATGGGTAAGAAATGTGTTGACTTTGTGAGACGATCCATGATCAGCTAGATGGCATCATTCTTCCTCCTGGTCTTGGGCAGTCTTGTCACAAAGTCCATCAATACATGCTCTCCTTTCCAAACCCGAATATCCAGAAGTTGCAGCATTCCCCCGAGCTTTTGGTGTTCGATTTTGACCATTTGACAGGTTGCACACCTCATCACATGCTCAACTATCTCTCTCTTCATTCCAAGCCACCAAATTTTTTTTTCAGATCTTTGTACATTTTGGTGCTTCCTAGATGAATTGTATACTTAGACTGGTGGGCTTCATCGAGTAGTCTCTGTTTCACTTCCTTCACTTAAGGCACATATAGACGTAGATCATATTTGAGTCCTGCATCTACACCAACAGAGAAGTGAGGCGCCTCTCCCGCCTCCAGCTTTGCCCAAGCCTCCTGCACAAAGGGGTCTAGTTGCTAAGCAGCCACAATAGTCTCCAATAATCTTGGGTGGACAGACATTTTTGCCACCCAAACTCCAACAGGTCCCTGAGATTGTCTCAAAGATCCGCACCCAACTAAATCTTCTAGCATATGCTATTCCTTGATCACCAGGTTGGCCATCATGTGGGTGCACCTATCAGGGCATCAACGACTACATTAGCTTTCTCAGGGTGATAGGACAGACTAATGTCATAGTCCTTGAGGTATTCTATCCATCTCCTCTACCTCAGATTCAAATTTTTTTGAGTGAAGATATACTTTAAGTTCTAGTGATCTGTGAATATCTCAAACTGCTCACCATACAGGTAATGTCTCCAAATCTTCAGTGCAAACACTACTGCTGCCATTTCCAAATCTTGAGTGGGGTAATTCCTTTCATGGTTCTTCAGCTGGCCTGAGGCATACGCCACAACTCCACCATGCTACATCAGTACACACTCCAATCCTGTCCCATAAACATTGTAGTATACTGCAATGCCTCCACTCCTAGAGGGTATAGTTAATACTAGAGATGTGACCAGCCGAGTCTTCAATTCATTGAAGCTCTCTTCGCATTGCCAGTCCCAGATGAAAGGAACCTCTTTCTGTGTTAATCTGGTCAAAGGTGTCGCAATCTTGGAGAAATCTTGTATGAACCTTCTATAATAGCCAACTAAACCCATGAAACTTCTAATCTTTGTCACTGTTTTGGGTCTGGCCCAATTGTTGATTGCTTCAACTTTGGCTGGATCTACTTTAATCCCCTTTCATGAAATAATGTAGCCAAGGAATGTGATCTCTTCCAGCCAAAACTCACACTTAGAGAACATTGCATAGAGTTGGTGCTGCCTTAGAATCTTTAGCACAATTCTCAAATGCATCTAGTGAGTTTGCATATCAAGGGAATATACCAGCACATTATCAACGAATACCATAATAAATTGATCCAAGTAGGGTTTGAACACCCTATTCATTAGGTCCATGAAAGCGACTGGTGCATTCGTCAACCCGAATGGCATAACCAGAAACTCATAATTTCCATACTAGGTATGAAAAGCTGTCTTATGCACATCAGTTTCCCGAATCCGTAGCTGGTGATATCTTGATCACAAATCAATCTTTGAGAAGACTGAAGTCCCTTAAAGTTGATTAAACAAGTCATCAATCCTGGGCAGAGAATAATTATTCTTGACGGTGATCTGGTTTAGCATCTGATAATCAATGCAAAGATGGAGTGAACCATCCTTCTTAACGAACAGTACGGTGCATCCTAAGGTGACACACTCGGTTGAATAAATCCTCTGTCTAGCAACTCCTGAAGCTAATTCCTAAGCTCCCTCAACTCCCCTGGAGCCATCTAGTAAGAAGTCTTCGATATAGAACTAGATTCTAGCACCAAGTCAATGTAGAACTCAACTTCCCAGTGTGGTGGCATTCTAGGCAAGTCCTCTAGAAAGACATCAGGATATTCTTGAACCATTGGTATATCCTATATCCTGAGAGTAGATGAAGAAGACACCGTCACAGTTTCCAGATATCCCATACAGCCTCTAGATAGATGGCAATAGGCTTTGATTGTAGAAATTGTCTTCTTCTATTCTCCCAGTCTAGTCCCTTACACCACACACCACCCTTGGCCCGGGCATTCTGCCAGAACTCTCCTCTTTGCACAATCGATCATAGCCAAATGCTGTGCCAGCCAGTCCATCCCCAAGATGATGTCATATTCCTACATATCCATCACTATCAGACTGGCTTTGAAATCTTAGTCCCCCAACTTCACATTGATTGACTGTAGATATTTTCATGCTAAGTTGTGCTCTCCTAATGGGGTCATCACGTCAAGATGGAATGCCAACCTAGTTGGCCTGTCTCCAATCTCAGTAGCAAATGACTTAGAGATAAAAGAAAAAGAACTGTCTGAGTCAAACGGGACTCTAGCCATACGATCAACCACAAAAAAGGAACCTAGATATCATATTATAACATCCATCATCATCAACAACATGGGTAAGAGTACCTAATACAGCAAGTGTGACACTTGGGCCTGATTATCCATTTTAGTTGCAAACCATGTAATTAATTGTGATATTGTATAAATGGTTTATTAATGGATAATCTATTGTTTCTTGTGAGTGTGAGGGTTTGGTTGGTTTTCTGTGCACCTGTTTATGATTTGGGACCAAAGTGGGGTCCGGTTTGGGGATGCACAGTCGCCTCAGTTTGCGTGCCTATTTTTATCTTCTTTTTCTTCTTTCCTTTTTCTCTCTCTCTCTCTCACGAGCCCTTACGATCCCCGTCCCCTTCTTCTTCACCCAAACTTGTGCCACTAGAGACACCAGCCTGTGCCTCCCCCTCTCTTCTGACGTGATGGGTGGCCAGCGCCATGCGAGAGGAGGAGGAGATAAAAGGAAGGAGGCAGTAGTGGGAGGAATCTGGAAGAGAAAAAAGGAAAAGAGGAATGGTGCGCGAGCCAAGGGGAGAGGAGGAAAGTTGAGTCGTGGTCCGCCAGTGGGAGGGAGCTTCGCTTGGGTGAGGAGAGGTTCGCTGGAGTACGGGGAAGTCGCCAGAGTGCCATTTCAGGTACGCGACTCCCTTCCTTCCTCATTTCCACAATTTTAGTTCAACATGTTAAATGCATGAAAATAGAGGTAAATGCATGTAAAATCGTAGAAAAATAGTAGAATGGATGGAAATGTGATAAATAGCATGAATATGTAGATATCATGCGGTTAGGATGGAAATTGGTAGGGTTATACGAGATTTTGGGATGTAAGCTACAGTAGATGTTAATGAGCTTCACCCCTTTGTGATTTTTGTATGAATTGCATAGTTAATGGATTGATGAATGGTTTGAGGGGTTTTGAAGTAGACTCAAGGGTCTACACCTCATGATTTACTGGTATTTTATGATGCTTGTTTGAGGGGTCCGTTGAAGGCTCCCAATTTCGACGAATGCGATGGTTGAAACAGGGGAGGTACCCTAGTTGTGGCCAATTCAGCATGCCGAACTGGATTCAGCATACCGAATTCCTGTCAAATTAAGCTAGGATACCTGGTTTCGGTAGGCTGAAATCATCCTGTCGATCAGAACAGGGAGTTTCAGTATACAGAAATTGTTCGATATACCAAACCAGGGATTTTTGGTATACCGAACTTTATTTTTGGTTTGTCGATTTTGCCATAACCTTGATATATATAATTGTAAATATAAAATGAGAGTTTAAAGGTTTGAAATGAACAATGAGCATGTGTTAATGGTGTTTTCCCAATGTAAAGGACATGAGAGAATATGGAACCCAAATAAGTGACTTTGGGGAATGGTTTTGGGTTTGAGACCCTAAAGATGAATAAAAGTAATTGAATGTGTGGCTTTGGGCATAAGACCAAATTTGTGATTTTAAAACATGGTTTTAAATGAATTTAGTTGGGACCCCAATAGATGGTCATGTGTTGCTTGGAATAAGCTCCTGCAATAAAAAGAATGAAATGAAAATGATTTTTGAAAGGAAAACTTAAAGAGTTTTGAAAATAAAACACTAATAATGTGTTGAGGAACCACTGGGGTTGGTGTCGACAATGTGGTAAGAGTATGAGACTCCAATGAAACCAATTGTTAGATACGACTGTGGTTGCTGAGCTTGAGACGGTGTAGGCTGAGCCTGGGTATATGGGCCTGGGTGTTCGGGTCACCAAGCTCGTGACGGTGTAGGCTGAGCGTGGGTTATTGAACTTAGTTGTTCGGGTCACCGATGAGACGTTAGATAAAGACGTATCCCCATGCATATATGAAAAGAAATTGAGGCCAGTGGGCCGGGGTGGTGTCCCCCCGCATGGGGAACTTCACCGTGGCAGTGCAGGGAGGAAGGGGAAATGGTGTCCTCACCTACTACTTGTGTTCCTGGTTACTCCTGATCAAGGTAACATCAATAAGTAAATTGGAAATGAAAAGAAAAGTATGTGATTGCAAGTAAATGAAAGAAAAATCATTTGGCTAGGATTGGTCTTGAGAATGGTCCTAAAGTCCTAGAAATGAATATGAATTGTGTTTTAACCAGTTACCAAACAATGTTTGTGATTTTGGTTTTGAGCCCAAGAGGCATGGTGTTTTAGGCTGGATCTGGTCGAAATTGTGGATTTCTCAGAATATGAGGAAGGTTTTGAAAAAGTATAAAAGAGAAAGAACAGATGAGTTTTGGGAAAAATATGGTTTTAGAGACAATTTCCAAATGTTTTAAAAGAAAAGGAAAAAATTGAATCTTGAGAAAAAGCATAGTTTTGAGCACAAATTCCCAAGTGATTTTAAGGAAAAAGGAAATAATGTTTTAAAATTGGATTTTTAAAAGAAGACCAAGTTTTATAAATTAAAAGTGAATTTTTGGCGCTTTTGCTGGACTTTGTTGTTTGTGTGTTTGGGGGGTGTACTGGGTGACTTATATGTCACTCACGCGTGCTTTGTTTGGTTTTCAGGTGTAGATTGTGTACTGTCGAGTTCCTGTGCCGGAGTAGGAGCTTCTAACCGCACGTCGTTTCCTAGAGGTGAGCCTTAGTTACAGTTATTTAATTTTACTGTAATTATTGTAATTTTACTTATGATATTGTGATCTTGGTAGCGGGCTTGGGATCGTGGCGATACAACAAGACACAAAGGAAAAGGGTTACAATTCATAACATGCCTCTATTCCTTCTCCTCTACAACATCCCCTAAAGGATCAGCATCAGGAACAATTATGGAGAACACTCGCCCCTTGCTTGGCTAATGGGGTATGTCTCGGCTGGCTTGTTAGGATTAGGACAATTTCGCTGAATATGCCCAGACTTTCCACAATTGTAACAGACCATCCTTTCTGGATTTCGCTACTGATGGTAACACTGTACTACAACATGCACTGTACACCCACAGACAAAATAGGATTTCTTCTTTTTCGGCTACTACTTGAACGAACCTAACTATATCTAGCTCCACCTACCCTAGCCACAGACTCGACGTGCTCCTTTCTTTTCTTTCCAAAGCTCCCAGAACTGCCTGAGCTCTACTTTCCAGAAGTGAAATACCATGGAGCAAACGCCTTCCCCATGCCCTTGGGATGATCTTTCAAAAACAACTAGTGGTCCACTTCATAGTGGGCCGCCAATTTCACTGCCATGGACAGAGTGGGATACTTGTAGCCTAAGACTCTTGACCTGAGTACTAGAGTTAGTTCCTCCATGAACCTCTTGGCTCTGCGCTTCTCAGTATCAAATGTCTGTGAGAATTGCTCTGATCTGGTGAAAGTTGCCTCATATTCAACTACAGTCATGCTACCTTGCTTCAGGTTTCTGAATTCTCTGTCTAGTTGATCCCTTTCGTACTCTGGAAAGTACATTTCATAGAAGGCCTCTCAAAATTCATCCCACGAGATCATCAGCAAATTAGTGTTAGGGAACTTCATGCAGCCGGTGGCTCTCCACCACTGGTCGGTGTCTCCTTTGCACTGAAAGGTAGTCAATCTGACCCACTTCTCAGCTGGACACTCCATGCCCTCCAAGATCTTCTCAACCTCAAGCAATCAGGTCTCACAATCTTTTAGCTTGCCCTTGCCATCAAAAGTTGGTGGGCTCAAACAATAGAATTGTTTAAGCCAGGGGTCTGCCATGGTTCCATCTGTATTGTTCTTGTTGAAAGTTTGAGCAAATCCTTGTATCATGTGGCTTAACTCCTAGTAAATGCCTCCCTAGCCACTACCCTACTTGCTGCGGGAGTCCTACCTCTGCCACGACCTCTAGGTGGCATCTTGCTGCTACCACAAGCAAACAAACAAACAAACAAATCAGCTGCTATGATTTGTGCGAATCGTGTAGTCCGATTAAAGCCATAGTGCCGGACACTCTAAGTTGGTGCACTTAGTGAACCTACGCTTTGATACCACTTTATAACGCCCCTTGTGCTACACAATACTACAAATACTACCCAAAGTAAAAAATTAAATCTAATTTAACAGAATAAAATAAGTAAAACCAAACACCCAGACCTGTGTGCGGCTAAAGTGGATCTAAAGCAATGCACTAAACAAGACTGCACCTCCCTCTAAGTAGCTGAGACAAAGCAACCAAAAACCATGTGTGAGTGATGGGAATGTCACCCAATACGTGCCCCAAAAACAACAACAAAATCGACAGAACTATACACGGTTCAGAAACTTCGAGAAAATCACAAGTACCAAAAAGTCAACACATGTTGTTCGGTAAAACCAGTATAAGATGTGCCATTTCAAAACTTTCTTTTCTTTTCTCTTAAAATTTCATGCTCACTTGCAAATCATCTATGTAATGTAGAAAGAGATTTCTCATTTAGAATCCCAGCTCAAAACACAGTTCATTTTTATATCACAATTATTAAGGCTGGAAACTAACTCAAATCACAATCTCAATTTATATCTCAAAACTTGCCGTATCACCTTCGCCACCAGTGACTGACCTGGCTACAAGCAGTTGACGAGGCTCCAGTCTGTCCATATTGTAGTGCCGTGGTGAACCACCTAGTGCTGAAGTTCAACTACCCTGGTTGCAGCCTTACAAGCGTACCCTCTTCGGTACGAGCACGGAGTGCATTCTCACGACGCCTTAGTGCCTGAGCACCTGGAGACTCTAACCCCAGATCTGACTAGCACCGACACTGAGGGTAGTTCGGGTCTACCATATCCTGGGTACTACAGTACCGCCACAGTCTAGAGGTTCCTACCTTGGATTGCAACTCGACAACCATGACCAAGGACACATCCCTGACATTTCTAGAGGTCTCACTATCCTTGTCGGTAAGCCCTAACCTAAGTGTGGCTCCTACAAATCTCAGAAATCTCTTTTAAAATCACATGCAATTTCCATTTCAAATCACTTTGCAAAACCAGTTTTCATTTATAGAAATCATTCATAAATCTCACACATCATTATTAACATTTATCATCTATGGTTCTCAAATCATTCGTTCACATTCTCATTCATTCCATGGTTCACAATGCCATGTATACACCCCTTTCATGGGCCTACATTCAATTCCACATATTTCATGTATTCCAAACATTCCATGATTTAACATTTTATGGAAATCACCATTTGAAAGATTGTTTTCGTATGAAACATCACATAAATCATTCTCATGCCGTTAACACATTCATTATGCATTTATTCCATTTTATCAACATTTTTCAAAATATTTATCAATATGGTTTTGGGTCCTGATTCGGCATACCAAACCGGACCGATTGACCAAAAACCCCTAATTCAGTTGACTGAAACATTTTGGTAGATCGAATCTCTGTCAGTTTTCAGTCTCCTAGCTAGAACGGTCGACAGAATTCGATCGGTCGACCAAAAACTCCTGATTCGGTCAACCGAAATACTTCGATCATCCAAAACCAGTGGCTCACGGGACTTATATGAGGCATTTCAGCATACTAAACTCAATTCGGTATGTTGTTTTCTGTGATTGCAGAAAACCTCCCCCAGCTATGCCATTTCTTCACCCCAAAATGGGAGTGAGGGGGGGGACCCATCTAATGTATCACATAAATCACAAATAAAACACGGGGTGTAGATCTCCAAGTCTACTATAAAACCACCGCAATCCATTCACAAAACCATTAAGCATGCTATTATATAGAAAATCACAAAGACATAAAGCTCATATGAAGTTATTGTAGCATGCATTTGATTCAATCTGTAAAACCCCACGAAATCAACATAAAATGGCAAGATCTCATCACATTCATGATTTCCATTACATTCCCATCATTTCTCCTATTTTTGCATGATTTCTACATCATTTAACATGATCTTAATCACATGGACCTTAAGCCATAAATGATAAACATAGACGATAGGTGTAACCATGCCGGCGAGGAGATTCCGCAAAAGAATGCGAAATCGGTCGGCAAAATCACGTCGAAAAAAGCAAAACAAAAGGAGTCGCCACCTAA
>JAMKQA010010184.1:0-28117 GCA_024699735.1 Posidonia australis | reverse complement strand
ACTTCTATCTGCGACTTCTGTCTTCTTATTCTTTTATGCCCTTTCACAGATATTTTATTTTTATTATAATTTTTTCACACTCTCACTCTCACCCCTAACATTTTATCTTCCTCCAGGAGGTGCAAGGTTCATGAGAAGTTTGGATACTTCGCCCAATTCACAATGAAAGGTGGCTCCCTCACTTTCTAGGTTCCTGAATAGTATCTATCTGAGGAGGTGCTACACATTCCCAACATTGGCTAGCTTATTCCGCTTATCATCATCGGGCTAAGATCCATTCATGCATTAATGCAAGAGAACTATGCCCTGCATATGCATATTCTACACGAGGCTTAGTGTGTTGTGATGCAGAGCTACATGAATCTTGGAAGAGCATGGATGCATGCATGGAGGAAAGTGTTGGTGTCGCAAAGTGAGGACACACTATTTGTGATCACTGATAGTACTTTTTCAAGTAGCATGAATTAACTGGCTCTGACTGTTCGATGCAGTCCATGTCCTCCAAGATGACAGCTCCTCCGGAGTAGACTTGCTTGACCACAAACGGTCCCCGCCAATTGGGTCTGAATTTGCCACGACCATTAGGGAGGTGTATTGCTCTCAAAACCAAATCCCCTGGCGTAAAGCTTCTTGGCCGGACCTTCTTTTGATAGGATTTGGCCATGCATTTCTGATAGCACTGTGCGTGACGCATGGCTTGTAGTCGATGTTCATCTATCAAGTTCAACTGAGCGAGGCGGTCTTCAATCCACTCTGCCTCTTCCAACTCTGCTTCTTTCAAAACCCTAAGTGATGGTATCTCCACTTCTATTGGTAGGACTGCTTCCATACCGTATACAAGAGAATATGTAGTCGCTCCTGTCGAGGTCCGGATTGATGTTCGATAAGCCCACAGACCATATGGGAGCTTGTCATGCCAGTCCTTATGTGTTTCTGTCATCTTTTTAAGAATCTTGGTTAGATTCTTATTGGCAGATTCCACTGCACCGTTCATCTGTGGGCGGTATGGGGAAGACTTGTGATGCCTGATATGGAACTCTTGCAGGAAGTCCTCAACCTTTCTGGCTGTGAAATTTGTCCCATTATCTGAAATGATAGAGTGCGGGACCCCGTATCGGGTAATGATGTTGTTTCGGATGAACTTCTCTGTCACGGTAGCTGTAACTGTCTTATAGGAGGCTGCCTCCACCCATTTTGTAAAGTAATCAATGGCCACTAAGATGTATTGGTGTCCATTGGAGGCTGTCGGATGGATAGCTCCAATGACGTCTATTCCCCACGTAGAGAAAGGCTAGGGTGACGACATGCTGTGGAGCTGTTGTGGAGGTGCATGGATAAAGTTGCCATGGACTTGACAGTTATGACATCTCCGCACAAACTGGCAGCAGTCTGTCTCCATGGTTGAACAGAAATAACCTTGTAACATTATTTTCTTGGCCAGCAGTACTCCATTCATGTGAGGCCCGTATGTCCCAGCATGCACTTGTAGCATTACTGTATCAGCCTCTTTTTTATCAAGACAGCGTAGAAGCATTTGATTGTAAGATCTTCGATACAAGTGGTCGACACCGAGAACATACTTTGAGGCCAGTCGGATCATGGTCTTTCTGTCTGCTGCTGTTGCATCTGGATGACGATTTCCAATTTCCAGGTAAGTCTTGATGTTGTGATACCAGCGAAGCTCTGCTTGAGAATCTGCTTCTTCTACACTTTCACCGTATCATCCTCCAGTCTGGACAATCAGGATGCAAGTGTTGCCAATGCATCTGCATACGCGTTCTTAGCTCTGTTCATGAAAGAAAAGTGTATCTCTTCAAATTTGGCCATCATCTTCAGAAGATGGTTGTGATATGGAACTAACTTCAAGTCTTTGGTCCTCCAATTGCCATTAACTTGAGAGATAACCAACATGGCATCCCCGTGCACATGTAATCTCCGCGCACCATGCTCTAGTGCTGCTCGTAAACCAAGGATACATGCCTCGTATTCTGCGACATTGTTGGTGCACACAAAGGTTAGCCTCTGAGCGAGGGGGATCATCTGCCCATGCGGAGTTTCTAGCAATACACCGATACCCATGCCTTTCCTATTAACTGCGCCATCAAAATAGAGCTGCCACTGATCTTTATCTCGTGGAATTTCCAGCTCTTCTTCCTCCATGGTGAACAAAATGTCTTCGTCAGGGAATTGAGTCTGCAAGGGCTGGTATTCTGGCAATGGTAAATCCACCAAGTGATCAGCCACGGCCTGTCCCTTCATCGATTTCAGAGTGACAAATGTGATGTCGAACTATGATAAGAGCACTTGCCACTTGACACATCTGCCCACCAAGGCTGGCTTTTGAAACAGGTACTTCATGGGGTCATGTCAGCACAGTAGTAAAACCAGATATGCCATCATGTAGTGCCTTAGACGCTGTGTGGCCCAGACGAGGGATAAGCATGCCTTCTCGATTGTGGTGTATTTGACTTCGCAATCATTGAACTTTTTGCTTAGATAATAAATGGCCCTCTCTTTACGGCCTCTCTTATCATGCTATATCCCAGGACTGCTCCCATAGAATGCTGCGTGACTGACAGATAGAGCAATAAAGGGCACCCTGGTGTTGGAGGAACTAGAACTGGTGGCCTTGCCAAGAGTTTCTTGACCTTATCAAATGCTTCTTGGCATTCCTCGCTCTAGTGGATCTGTGCATTTTTCCTTAGGAGTTTGAAGATTGGTTCACAAATCGGTGTTAGCTGGGCAATGAATCGGCTAATATACTGCAACCGCCTCAGCAACCCTTGAACCTCTTTCTATGTAGTACGGGGAGGCATCTCGATGATGGCTTTGGCTTTGTTTGGATCTACCTCGATTCCCCTTTGACTGACGATGTATCCCAGCAATTTACCAGATGACACACTGAATACGCATTTATTGGGATTCTAACGCAGCTTGTACTTCCGCAGGCGGTTGAAAAGCTTCCTCAAACATGCAATATGATCTTCGGGCTCCTTTG
Organism: Posidonia australis; assembly: GCA_024699735.1. NCBI lineage: Eukaryota > Viridiplantae > Streptophyta > Magnoliopsida > Alismatales > Posidoniaceae > Posidonia > Posidonia australis. The sequence continues at coordinate 25,119 of JAMKQA010010184.1, read as the reverse complement.
ACTTAGCAATCATGTCGTCCACATAGACCTCGATGTCCTGGTGCATGAGATCATGAAATAAGGCTGTCATCGCCCTCTGATATGTGGCCCTGGCATTCTTGAGCCCAAATGGCATAACTCTGTAGCAAAATACTCCCCATGGGGTGATGACGGATGTTTTCTCCATATCTTCCTCTACCATTCGGATCTGATTGTATCCGGAGAACCCATCCATGAATGACTGCATCTTGTGTCCTACGGTGTTATCCACCAGCACATCGATATGTGGGAGCGGAAAGTCATCCTTTGGGCTAGCTTTCTTTAGGTCTCTGTAATCTATGCACATTCGGACCCGACCATCTTTCTTCGGCACCGGGACCACATTTGCCAACCATTCTGGATATAAAACGACCTTTAGAAAACTAACTTTGTGTTGTTTCATTATTTCTTCTTTCAGTTTCAAGAGCCACTGTGGTCGCCATCTGCGTAATTTCTGCTTGACTGGCCTGACGTCAGGCTTAAGCGGTAGAGTATGCACCACTACCTCAACGTCTAGCCCGACCATGTCATCATAACTCCAGGCGAAGATGTCTGCATATTCTTGAAAAAGCTCGACAAATTCTGCTCTGACTTGTGTGGTTAGTCTAGCACTTATGCGTACTTCTTTGACGTCCTCCTCAGTGTCGATGTTTACAGTCTTTATTTCTTCTTCCACATGCAGGTTTGGGCCTTTAGGATCATCATCGTAAGGCTGGAATTCCAATACATCGTGACATTCCTCTTCCGCCTCTGCATCATCCTCTTCTCCGTACGCAATAAGCTCTGGAAGGACTTCTTGTTGGCATGATGGATCTGTATTCTCGAAGGCGTAAAATTCACTTGCATTCTGCCCCCGGTGGTGTTTTAGAATGGTCACTGTAACTCTGGTCTTCCTGTAGGCACCTCTAATGACATCTGATTCTACTGTCTCTGAACCTGCATCTGATTGCTCTTCTTCGGATATGCACAAGTTTTGATTGCCATGCTGCCTTTGCACAACATGTACAACAGGTGGGCAGCTGTCCTATGTTTGACTGATGTGAGTGTTGCTGAGCCTAACTCAGGATTTTTTTTTTTTGGACCCCACTACTCAAGTGGGGCCACGTCTGGTATACCACCTAGACCCGCCTCCCGGGTGATAGGAGATGGACTCCTCTGGTCTAGCGTCTGATGATTTATTTTCTTCAAGGGTCATGATTGCAGATTGACCCAGTGTTGTTGCTGATTCTCCCTTGTCCGCTACCAATGCTGCTTTACCTCTCCCATGCTTGATCTCATCCTGCGCATCCTCAACCAGCACTGATAACTGCTCCTGAAATAAGACCTCTAAATCGCTGAGCATGTTATCCACTTCGGCCACCAAGACATCTCCCTCCTCTTCGTTGGAAGGGGAATCCACATAGTAAGCGCTGGTGGTCTCAAATGCTTGTTCTGGCTGTATCCTTCTCACCACTGTCTACTGCTCTAGAGTAGTTGCCTCTGATTCTGTCCCTGATGTGCCCCCTACTGCTGCTGAATTAACCGACAAATGCCCCACTGACTCTGGAGGCGGTAGTGCTAACATGGCTATCTCCGAGGACCCAGGTGATGCTGACACAATTCCAGAATCCCTAACCTCCTCTTCCGAATAATAGTCCTCCACGCACACCCATTCTAGTATACTGACCGTCTCAGATTCTGCAAACATGAAAGTCTGATTGGGATCCAGCAATCCTACACTGAGAAAATTGCTTAAATCTCGAGGAATGATGAGCTTTCAAAACTTACGACGCCTTGCGCATCTGTCTTGCAGCTTGCGCTCGTATCCCAATCCTTCAAACTCGCGTCTTCTCTTCGCGGCAATTGGTTCTGCGATTCCCTGGCCATTCCGCCCGAGAGGTGCTCCATTCTCATACCCCCATCTTTGGCATAGATTCTCGATCATAAAAAAGGGATTGCCAAATGACTGGCACACTCGATAATAGGAATGAAATGGACCGGTTCAAAACGGTCGACACGGTAGAGTACATCAGAGGGCCTAGTGTAGACACCCCAATTTTCTAATTTCGCAAGATGGAGATGTGGTGGCTGAGATCTAACCCTAACTATGGCCCATTTAGTTCATTGAAGCCCACTTGGGCCCATGAAGGCCCACATAGGCTCATTGATAGTCCAATTTGAGCCCCTTTTTGCCCACAAGACCTATTTAGGCCTATCTAATCTTTTTGGGCCCATTTAGTCCACTTGGACCCATTTAAGCCCCTTTGGGCTCATGGCGGACCACAAGGCCCATATGGGCCCATTAAGCCCAAATTGAGCCCAAAGTCCATGAGGCCCATCATCAATATTTTTTCCCTTATTCCTTTATTTCTTTTAGCTCAATACTTTAGTTCCCTTACACATACTCATCATTTGTTTTTTCCTTTTCTTCGTTCATTAATGCTTTTTCTACCAAAAATTACATTATTTTCACCCATCTTCTTCTTCTCACTAAATCCATTTCTCCCTCTCAAATTCACCTTTGAAATTCATTTATATCCCTAATTGCACCAAGATCACACGAGCCCATCTCCTTCAGCCTATTTCACCACTAGATCAGCATCTCCCAAGCTGCCTCAGCCATTGGATCAGCGATCGTCGGAAGCCAGGATCGTCGTCCATCTCTGTCGACGGGCAAGGGAGCAAATCGGAGAGCGTGGGGGACAGCCGTTGGCTGCCTGCTGAGCTGGCGTAACGGCTGTCGAAGGTTGTTGCTGTTCTGTTGGGTGTTGCGCGCTATGTCGGTTGCAGGTTGTTGGGTTCCAGTGGTCTATATAAGAAGGTAGCCAACAATTCAGAGAACACACATGAGAGAGAGCATTGTTCCACTCACGCGAGAAGGAGAGCAGAAAAAGAGAGTTCAGAGAGAGCAGAGAGCGAGAGGGGGAATCCAGAGCTCAAGGTGCAGTTCAGAGCTCCGGCGAGGTCCAGAGATTTCTCTAGCCAGGTACACCCTCCTCAGCCCTCTCTTATCTTTGTATTTAGCTTTCTAGGTTTCCATGAGCCTGCTCGTGTTGATTCCATCAAGACTAGAGGTTTCCTCTGGTCGGAATCTCCTCCTAGACTTCGCCGGAGTCGATCTCCAACCATCTAGGTTGGGGGACTGATCCAGGACGTTTCCTGGACCCCCGAGCCCTCTCTCCTCCTCCTCTGGTCTTCCTGGAGCTCGTCCTGCCCTACCGTAGCTGCTCTGCCGCCTCCAGACAGCCACACGAAGATCACCGGAAGACGCCTTCCATAGCCGCCGTCGCCAGAGAAGAAGGTTTTGTCCGAGCCTACACGCCGTGGTGCACCAGCCCCGTGACGACCTTCCTCAGCCTCCTGCAAGTACGTCCGAGCTTCAGGATCCACGCCGCGAGCCCCTGATTGTCCCAGCAACACCGCTCGCCGGAGGAAGCCACGGCGGCGATGCTCAGCCACCACCTCGCTCCATTAGCCTCCGCGTCGCTCCCGAAATCCCCCCCCGACTCATCCTCAGCCCTCCAGAAGCCTTAGAATGCAGCGCCTTCGCCTCGAACGCCTCCAGTTGTCGCAGATGTCTCGCCGGCGTAGCCCCGACGGCGAGAGGGGTGGGTGGCCCACTCCAGCCGTTGTGCCTCTGATCCAATCCGTTGGATCTCTCTGGATGCCTCTTTTCTTGCTTCTCATGGAGTCTGATCTCAGATCAGACCACGGGAAGGCTTGTTCGCTCCCCCTCCTGTGGTCGTCGGCCGCGAGCTCCATCGCCAGCGACCGTCGCTCCTTTTTCCTTTTTAAAAGCATTTAAAACATTTATTTTGAGTAAAGTCTGGAGTTTATGTTTTTCTTGCAAATAGGTCCTTCTGGAATTACCTTCTGGTCCTTTTATTGCATATAGTTCCTGCCATCATTTTTCTAAAATGTTTCGAATAAAGTTTTAACTGAAAATATTACATTTCTTACCCTGAACATTTAAAGTAATGTTTTCTAAGTTTAAAACTTTAATAAAAGCCCCTAGAGTCTTTGAAACATGTTTTCTTTCATACATTTTGTCAAAGGACCTTGCACTTTCTTGAAAACTTCCTGCAAGTTCATTTTCCTGTGAAAATTGCATGAAAGACCCTAAGCTTTCTAAAAATGTTTCTGACAGTTCTTTTTTATAGTACAAATTGCATTTAAGCCCTTGCATGTTTCAAAAACTCTCTGGATGGTTGTTTTTGTTGGTTAAATTGCATGTTAGCCCTCATACTTTTCCAGAAGCATGTCTTCTCTGGGAAAATTGCATTTAGGCCCCTGTGTTTTACAGAAAACCTCCAGAAGGCTTATTCTACTGTGAAAATTGCATAAAATTCCCTGACTTTGTTTTAAAACATTCCAGAAACATGTTTTCATGGTTTAATTTCACTTTAACCCTCTGTTTTATTGAATTTCTTCTAGATGCTTTGGTTGCTGGGTATTTTGCAGTTTAGCCCCTGTGCTTTATTGTAATTACTCTGATTTGTTGTTTTCAGGGGTAAAATGATTGTTTTGCCCCTGAATCATTTCTGAGCATTTTATTGCATTTTTACCTTGATTTAATACTGAAATGATTTGCATTGCATGCATTAGTGGGTAAATTGCATTTTAGCCCCTAGAGAACTTCATTTTGCACTAGAGAGCACATTTGACCTCAGATTTCGTCATACATGCATGGAATGAGTTTTCCCATGTGTTTTCGCTGATTTGGGCTTTTGGACTTCGATTGTCCTGGGATTTGGGCTTTTTGCACAAAACCCCCTAGACTTCTTCAGATTTGCACACACTTGCATTTTGCATACTTTTCACATATTTTTGCACGGTTTTTCCATCTTTTCTTCCTTGCTTGGTGCACACTTTCTAGCTATGTTCTGAGCTTAGTCTTTACCTCATTTTCTGGGTTTCCCTTGGTTTTCCGCAATTTTTCACTTGTTTTTTGGTTTTCCATCGCCCGAGGGCGTACAGTAAAAGGCTTACAAAGTCGACATGGTCCCGAAACAAGGATTATTTTCCCTTTTTTTGATTTTCTCGGATTTATCCCAATTTCTGCTGTTTTACGAGATGCTTTTCGAGAATTTCACGATTTTCACAAGTTTCCTCATCGCCCAAGGGCGTACAGTAAAGCGGCATTAACAATGGCTACATTTGACCCTTGGATTAACTTTTTCCTTTGATTTCACTTCTCCTTGATTTGGCATGTTTTCGGTCATTTTTATGCATGAGCATACAGAATAAGCAAGCATACATTCATCAGACCATAGACAGTAGGAAGCCTAGAAAGACCGAGTTTTCTTGGGCGTATGGTTGTGCCTAACCCCTTCCCCATGCGTAACCAGAATCCTTACCCTTTCTTTGGCCCGCATTCATCTTGCATTATCCATTAGGCACGGATCACACATGCATTCTGCATTCTGTGTTTGTTTCATGATTTTCTTGTGTTTGTTTTGATTTTCCTCGTCTTTCCATTAAAAGACTTGGTGGCGACTCCTTTCCTTATCCTTTTTGTCTTCCCTTTGGTGTTTCTGAGTCTTGTCTTTTCCTCCGAATTCACCATTTTTCGCCGTGACTGTATCGGATCTCCCAGTGTGTTTCCGCACACCGGAGTAGGTTTGGTAAACCGCGCCCACGGGTTCCACAGTATGGGAGGAGACTACAGAAACCGCCTCAACCTTCTCCTTTTCGAGGTTTTCCGCCATTACAACGACGATGTCATTGTTCCAGTGGAATTTTATCAGGCGATGGAGGGTTGAGGGGATGACCTGATGCTTGTGGAGCCAAGGGCGCACAAGCAGAAGATTAAAGGATGGTTCAAGGTCAACGACGTAAAACTCAACTTCGAAAAGGGCAAGGCCAATGATCAGAGGAATAACTAGAATCCTTAAAGCATCATGGTGCATGTTATCAGAGGCCGTCATTCCCTTTACAGCCGGAGTAATGTCCTCCGATTTGAAGTCCACCTGACTTGTAGTTCGCAAGGGGCAGACGTTCAAATCGGCATCATTATCAGCCAGTGTAAGTGGAATGCGGAAACTCTGGTACTGCACCGCAATGAATAGGGGCTGATTATGGTTTGTCCTCGCCGAAGGAAGCTCAGAGCTGGAGAAGGAGATGACCTCAGGTGCAGCTATCATTCCCACCATGTTTTCCAAGGTAGAGGGTTGTATTTTTGAGGAAACATGGGAAGCCTGGAAGACTCGGAGAAATGCTTCTCTATGTTCAGCCGAGGTGTGGATAAGGTCCCAGATGGAAATATCTGCCTTAATTTTCTTCAGTTGGGCAGTAATGTTGGCTACTGGTGGATCGGTTCTGGTGGTAGGATTAGCTCTGGTGGTGGTCTCTTCAGGGTTTGGACTAGGAATGCTGGCTCTAACTTGGGTAGATGAGGCCACAGGCTGACTAGTCTTGTTTGCTGGGGCTGAGGCCTTGTATACCCTTCCCAACCACGTTATCTCTGTGCACATTTCGACGGTGTAACTGTAGGGCATGCAGTGGGTGTCCTGTGCCAGGTTGATAACCACAGGAGCACGGGCTCTTAACATTATAGGGATTGGTGTTGGTAAAGAGGGTTCTGGCACTTGGTTGGTCGGGTTTTGCCTGGGTCTGGCTAACAAACAGACTGTTGGTGGGGCGGATTGCATGGTGGGTCTGGCAGCCGCACGCCTTGGTCGAGTAGTCAACTGAATCATGTTCACAGAAGAATTAACAGTATCAAGGAAAGATTGTCTCAGCTGATAAGAAGGGGCTTCAGAAACATCATGCATAAGGTGAGACGGATCAAAAGGCTCGACCTCACCCGAAGAAAGGGAATGGACTCCCGAAGTCCTTGTTGCGTGCTCAGGCAGGGGTTGGTTGACTATGTTATCTGATATGGATGTAGATGCGTGCGGTGTTCGTGCAGCGGGCCTAGTCTCTGCCTCTTGAGTGTTAAGGATGATGACTTTTTGGTCAATTAAGTCCTGAATAGCTCCCCGAAGTGTAAAGCAGTTATCAGTGGAGTGCCCGGCGACTCTATGGTACTTGCAATATAAGTTCGCTTTAAACCACCGAGGAAGTGGGTTTGGTGGGGGGCGGACCTTTGGAAGCTTCAGTAACGACACAACCTTGGGAAATATGATGCTCAGCGGTTCGACCAAAGGAGTGTAGCCCCTTTCTGGTCGTGGGAACCATCTTGATCCCTGGTTGCGCCCTTGCCTTGTCGGTGCTGGCTGGTAGACCGGTTCAGCGGTGGTTGTCATCTGTGTGGTGCGTGAAGCCCTAGGTGTAGGTGCATAGATGACCTGATTACGAGTTGGCGGGTTCACCACATTTGCTGGTATAGCAGGAGCTCCCACATATGGCACAACATTCCTAGATGACTCCTTCTTCCGACCGAATCTAGTGTTAGGTCCATTGTGGCCATTGCTAGTGTTACTGGATCGACCAGAAGCCATCGTCTGCTTGGCAAATGCTGCAAGTGCAGGGAAGCTTCCGTTATTGAGTGAACCTTCTACGCGGGTGCTAGCTTTAATCAGGGCAGAGAAAGTGGTGACGGGTTGAATGCTAAGCAGGGCCCTAGTGGCTGGCTGTGCTCCTCGAATAATGATTTCGATAGACTCCTCGTCAGAGGGTCTATCGTGCACTTGAGAATCGAGGGCTTGCCAGCGCCCGACGTACTCCCTGAACGGCTCATGGGGCTTCTGCCTGGTTGTGACTAGGTCCTCGCGCTTTGGGACCATGTTGAGATTAAAAGAGTACTACTCTAGAAAAACTTGACTCAGATCGTTCCATGTCTTGATGGTGGCCACATCCAGCGATGTGAACCACTTTAGAGCTGGACCGGTGAGACTCTTCTGAAAAAGGCGAATAAGAAGTCGCTCGTCTGCCTGGAGCTGAGCGAGATCGCCACAATACGCCCTCAGATGCGAAATAGGGCAGTCTTTGCCATTGTATTTCTCAAACTCCGAGGTATGGAAGTTCAGTGGGAGTATCGCCTCTGGAAAATAGCAGAGGTCCTGGAATGAGAAACACTGGCGGTCCCCGCCCTGCACTTGTTGGAGAGCTTTCTCTAGGTCGTTCATCTTAGCACAAAGTGCATTAGGCATTGCTGCTGATATCGAGTGTGTAGCCGGGGCGGGACCCACGTACGTTGTATCCAAAGCACCCATGTGCTCCTCCAGATCTATCATCTCGCCACCTGGTGTTGTGGCGTGATGACCAGCATACCCGTGTGTGCGTGCTAGTGGTGGAGTATATGCCGATGCCTGAACCTGATGCACCGGTAAAGAGATGTTATGTTGTGTGGTGCATGTAGTTGTGTGTGGGAGCAACAGCTACTGAACCGGTATGGTCAGGTTCGTAGGCCGATGTACTCCGACTAGTCCGAGAGGCTGACCACCATATGCCGGAGGACGATGCTGTGCATGCTGTGGGTATGAAACTTCTAGCAGAGTGGCTATGCCCGTTGTTGAAACAGTAGGAAACTGTGTCGACAGCTGCAGAGGTGAAGTGACTGGTACTACATGAATAGCTTGAGCAGGCAGAACAAGATCCTCGGGAACAGGACAGACAGGCGCAGTCAGGGTGGGATCCAAGGAGAAGGCCATGCTCTGCAGCCTCTGAGCAAGGGCCAGAAGCTGCTGAGACTAAACGGTGGCGGAACCATCGGTAGCAGTACATAGGGTTGGAACAACAAGCGGCTGGGATGTCAAAGGGGGCTAGAAGTTCAAAGAGGATGTAGGCTAGATCCCTAACGAAGAGACAATCGTAGTAAACTGAGTGTCTAGTGAATGAGGGTCAACAAAAGGATAGGGCACCATCAGATCAGATACCCTAGAAGCTGTTATAGTGACCGCCTCCGTTTGTGGGCTCTAGACCGGTGAAGGTTTGCCAGTGTCCCGAAACCAGAGGACGAGGAGCCCCAGGTGCTGGGAAGAAGCCACCATGGAGCGATGGAGTAGTAAGTGATTTCAAGGTAAGGGAATGAGGAGGGGCAGTAGTAGGAAACAACTCCAGAGCAACAGGTGCAGAAGTCTCAGAGGTTCGCTGGACCATGAGGGACCGCAAACGGGTGAGGATGGGGCTGCGATTGCAAATAAAAGGACGACGCCTATGAGGAGCTATCGTCGAAAGTGACGAAAGCTCGGGATCAGACAGTCGAGAATAATACCTCGAGAATGATGTCACAGAAAGGAACTCCCAGGCTCAGACCTAGGAATCCGTAAAGAACTCATTTCCTGACAAAAGGAAAAGGAAACCCTAAGTGTTAGCAAAAAAGAGAGAGAAAAAAAAGACAAGACAACACAAGAAAATAAGTCAGCCATACAATTGTTTGTTTAAGGTGGCATGAATGGCACACATGCACATGAATGCTACTAGCATGCTCTCTCTCACCATGCATGTCCCACATGGGGCAGACCACATGGGACGCACTCATGGGTTTGGGTTTTGACTCTGGTCAAAAAGTAAGGTCCATGCTAAAAATCCTGGCCAAAGCGTAGGCAATGAACGAGTGGTGCGTTGGTGGCCTCGTCTCCTGCAGTAGCATAGAGATGTACCCTCTACTAGCACCGACATGACGCTGGACAAGGGGGGACAAACTAGCAACACATCCTATGCCAAAGCTATAGAACAGGCTGCTAGGATAGTCCTTCGTAAACTGTGGGTAGACTCTAAGGAGAAGATGCATGCTTTCTAAAATGTTCATTCATGCGATATGCTTTTGTGTCTTTTACTTACATTTTATTAAACCAGAGGGGATTGTGAGCATTCGTCTCTAGTTATGCCTTATTAATTGTTCAGCTGAGTTTGTGTGTTTTATTTTGACTAAATAGGGAGGCAAACAAGTCTCTACTCTCCTAATCATGGCAAACTTAAAAAGAAGGGGAAAAAAACACACAAGCATGGCATCCAAGAGTCAAGCAAAAGGCGTAAACATGGCATGTGCTGGTGTAGTGCTCAAGTAGGTGAATAAAAGTAAGCATTGACAAACAAAGCATGAAACAGATCATGTGCACGTTCGGTGGCATAGCAACAGTGTAAAGAAAGCGAAAAAAGGCATGTACAAGCAAGCAAGCATAAAGCAAACAAACCAAAGACAAGTAGGGAAACCAGAACAAAAGCTAGAGTCGCCAGCGGAGTCACCAGTTCCGGTGACCATGTCGGTGGAAACCCTAGGCGCGGTTCCCAACCTACTCCGGTGTGCGGAAACACACGAGGAGATCCGATACAGTCACGGTGAAAATTGTGAATCCAGAGGAAGAGACAAGATCCAGAGACACCAAAGGGAAGACAAAAGGATAAGGAAAGGAGTTGCCACCTAGCCTTTTAATGGAAAGACGAGGAAAACCAAAACAAACACAAGAAAATCACGAAACAAAACAAAATGCAGAATGCATGTGTAATCCGTGCCTAATGGATAATGCAAGATGAATGCGGGCCAGAGAAAGGGTAAGGATTCTGGTTATGCATGGAGAAGGGGTTAGGCACCCCCATACACCCGAGAAAACTCAATCTTTCTAGGTTTCCTATTATCAATAGTTTGATGAATGTATGCTTGCTTATTCTATATGCTCATGCATGAAAATGACCGAAAACATGCCAAATCAAGGAGAAGTGAAATCAAAGGAAAAAGTTAATCTGAGGGCCAAATGTAGGCATTGTTAATGCCGCTTTACTGTATGCCCTTGGGCGATGAGGAAAATCATGAAAATCGTGAAATTCTCGGAAAGCGTCTCGCAAAACAGCAGAAATTGGGGATAACTCAGAGAAAATCAAAAAGGAGAAAATAATCCTTGTTTCGGGACCATGTCGGCTTTGTAAGCCTTTTATTGTATGCCCTCGGGCGATGGAAAACCAAAACGAGTGGAAACCACGGAAAACCGAGGGAAACCCAGAAAATGAGGAGAAGACTAAGTTCAGAACAAAGCTAGAAAAGCGTGCATCGAGCAGGGAAGAAAAGACGGGAAAAAAATCATGCAAAAAGATGTGAAAAGTATGCAAAATGCAAGTGTGGGTGCAAATTTGAAAACTCCAGGGGGTTTGTGCAAAAAGCCCAAATCTGAGAAAAGCTGACATTTAGAAGCCCAAATCAGTAAAAATACATAGGAAAACACAATCCACACATGTATGAGGAAATCTAGGGTCAAATGTGCTCTCCTAGTGCAAATGAAGTTCTCTAGGGGCTAAAATGCAATTTACCCACTAATGCATGCAATGCAAATCAATTCAGCATAAAATACGGGTAAAAATGCAATAAAATGTCTCAGAAATGATCCAGGAAGTTTCATGGGCAAAATGGTCATTTTACCCTTGAAAACAAGCAATCAGAACAAAATCAATCAAGCGTAAGGGCTAAACTGCAAAAAAACCCAGTAAACAAAGCATCCAGAAGAAATTCAGTGGCAAAAATGTAATTTTCACTTAAAGTAAAACATTCTAGAAGAAATCCACTGAAATCAAAGGGCTAAAATGCAATTAAACCATGAAAACAAGCTTTTGGAATGTTTTAAAACAAAGTCAAGGAGTTTTATGCAATTTTCACAGCAAAATAAGCCTTCTGGAAGTTTTCTGTAAAACACAGGGGCCTAAGTGCAATTTGTCTAATGAAAACATACTTATAAAATCATTTAAAACAAGTTCATGGGCTCATATGCAATTTTCACAATAAAATGAACTGTGAGTATCATTTTAAAGAAATCTAGGGTTATTAATGCAATTTACCTGAAGCAAAATACATTTTATATACTCTAGGGCTTTTATTAAAGTTTTAAACTCAGAAAACATTAATTTAAATGTTCAGGGTAAAACATGTAATATTTTCAGTTAAAACTTTATTCGAAACATTTTAGGAAAATGATTGCAGGACCTAGATGTAATAAAAAGACCAAAAAGTAATTCCAGAAGGACCTATTTGCAAGAAAAACATAAACTCTGGATTTTATTCAAATAAAAGTTTTAAATATTTTTTAAACATGAAAAAGAGACGACGGTCGTCGGCGATAGAGCTTGCTGCCGACGACCACCGGAGGGGGGCAAACAAAGCCTTCCCGTGGTCCGATCTTAGATCAGACTTCACGGGAAGCAAGAGGGAGAAGCAAGGAACTCATCCAATGGAGTGGATGGATGATCCAGCGGCTGAAACAGCCTCCCCATCTACCTCGTCGTTGAGGAACTCTGGCGACGGCTACGGGGAAGAAGGAGGCCTCCGGAGGCTGAGGAGTGGCGGTCCAAGGATCCTGTTGGCTGCGGGGCGTTGAGAGGAACCTCCTCCCTTCTCTAGGAGCTGAATGGAGCAGCGGAACGGCTCTGGCTGTCGACGGTGGTCGATCTCTGGTGAGGAAGGTTGCAACGGCGCTCCAGCGGCAGCGGCGCAGATCTGGGGGCTCGGGAGTCTTCGTGGGAGGTGGTGGAGTGATCCTGGATGATCGGAGGTGCTCTGCGATGCGGGAGGCGCGCGATCGATCTCTGGACTTCGTCTTCTTCTCCGGCGATGGCGGGATCCAGGCGATTCTCCAGCGATCTCGGCAAGGGCTTATGGAGCGGTGGAGCGGCGAGGCACGGGGCGGAAAAGCTCCAGGACGACTAGAGGCTCAGGGGTCCAGGAAGCCTCCTAGATTGCCCCCCACCTCTATCGCCGGAGTTTGGTGACAGCGGGGCACTGGAGAGTGATTCCGATCAGAGAACACCTCTGGATCACTTGGAATCACTCCAGAAAGAGAGGAAAAGACCTAGGGGCTATGAATTAAAGGCTGGAGAGGGATTCAGAGAACGTACCTAGTTGGAGGTAATCTACCGGAGCTCTGAGTTGCTCCTCGAGCTTAGGATTCTCCCTCTCGCTCCCTACTCTCTTTGAATTCTCTCTACTCTCCTTCTCGTGCGGTGGGAATGTTCTGAATGCTCTTTTTCGTGTGGAAAAATTCTGAATCTTCCTGAATTGTTGGCTACCTCCTTATATAGGCCACCGGAACCCAACAAAAACCTGTAACAGAATGCTCTCACTCGTAACGGCATGGCTCACTCCTCTAACAAACTGGGCGCTCAGATAAACAGACCAACCAACATTCCCTAACCGCTGTCCCCTTGGCTGCCGACAGGAGATTAATGGCGATCCAGAGCTCCGATGATGGCTGATCGGACGGCTGGAGCTGCTCTGTGATGTTGGATTGATGGGTCTTGAGCTGGGCTGAACTCAATAGGGGAAGATTTGAGGCTGAACCAGGAAAATTAGATGGGTGAAGAAGAAGATGGTTTCAATCAGTGAATTCTCTTTGACTAGGTGATGTTTTGGGAATTTAATTGGAAAACTTTGGAAAATAAAGAAAATGAGGTGTTGATTTGAGAGAGAGAAAGAAGAATGTGGGCTGAGTTATTGTAGGCTTCATGGGCCTCCATGGGCCCCCATGGGCCCAATTAGGTTTAGGTGGGCCCAAATGGACCAAATGCGCTAAAAAGGCCTCGATGAAGTCAAATGGGCCTAAGATGGGCTTGTGGCCCCAAATGGGCTCAATCAGGGTTCAAGCTCAGCCATCACATCCTTATTCTGCAAAATCAGAAAATTGGGGTGTCTACATTTGGCTAAGGAACTCGCACACTGACTGGTACTATGGTGTTGCAAAAACAGGAAACGAGTTAGAAAAGATGCAGTGCTTATGATGGTATGAATGCAGATGCATGAATGCTCCTAGCATGCGCTCTCTCACAATATCGGGGTGTCCTACCGAGCTGTCTACTCTAGGTTCACACAAGGGTAAATGGGTCTCCGACTCAATGTTAGAAAGTAAAGGCTCTCGTTCTAAATCCTAGCCAAAGCTTAGGTAGTGAACGGGTGGTGCGTTCGGGGCCTCGTCCTCTACCAAAGCAATAGGTTGTACCCTCTACTAACACCGACACGATCACAGACAAGGGGGGACATACCGATATCTCATCCCATGCCAAAGCCATAGAATGAGAAAATCGGGAAATGTCCTTCACAAACTATATAGGTGGACTCAAGAGATGAAAAGATGCATGCCCTATATGATGAATGCAAAAGATGCCTTAAGTCTTTTACTTGCAAATTTATTTAACCATGGGGGAAAGTTTGCAATTTCTCACTAGTTTGTCCTATTTATTTATTTTTATGTTTTTTTATTAACCAATAGGAGGAGGAAAACATGTCTCTAATCTCCTAATCATGGCATGTGCAAAAGGGGAAGAAAACATGCAAAGCAAACACCAATCAACAAACAAAAAGCATACGCATGTTATGTGCGAAAATGGTGGCATAGAAAATGTGTAAAAAGAAAACACCCATCATACAAAAGGTATGCATGAAAGGAAGACACAACTTATATTACAAACAGACAACCAAAGCAAAGCATGGGAAACAAGCAAACAAGGTGAAAAGCCAAAGTAAACGAAAAAACCCAAAACGAAGCAGAGATCTGGTTATCCCCAGCAGAGTCGCCAGTTCCTAGAATCATGTCGACGATAGCCTCGAGCATGGCAGGAAAAGCCAAATGCTCGAGGACCAACGAAGTCATGACAAAAATAATAAAAAACAATGATAAAATGCGGGAGTCGCCACGTAGTCTACTTTAAAAAACGGGAGATGATGAAATCTGTTTTAAAACATTAAAACTATGCAATAAAACCAATGGAAAAGGTCAATTATGAACCAAAAAATGGGTAAGGATCCCTATTACGCACAAGGAAGGTATTAGGTACCCTCGTGTGCCCGAGAAATTAGTCTTTCATGGGTTTCTCGTTATTATATGGAAATGTTGGCTTTTCAACCCTTTTTCTATACACCCAAGGGCGATATGCAATGCAATTCTATATGCAAGTGGTGCCTTATGCTATACATGGGTAAAAGAACTGTGGGGTGTGTCCTAATTCTCTGAAAGATCACTCAAATCATAGATCGAATACAGATGCGAAGATATTGCACGGATATAACTATAGATCCAATAACATTGAGTGACTAACGTCCTTGCTTTGCTATAAGCAAAACGTAAACTACCATGCAAAAAAGAGGATGAAATCAGGCTGGAGTCATCTTGATATATCTAGAAGGATACCCAAAGAAAACCATTGGCAAAGCAAATCAGGAACCATATTAGATACCATGCCAAAAGTCACTGTTGGTGCACTGAAACAGGTAGGTGCGCCAGCAATGTGCTCCACTAAAGTTTGCTAACAACGTGTGCCACTAAAGTGAGACTCAGAAATTACAGAGCAACCAGACTGACATGTTATGCGATTTAACATCTTATAAATTGCTTGAGACCGTCTGAAAACACATCCTAGACATCTAGAGCACTTGATCACATATGAGTTTGCCCCTCTTCCATGAAGTCATAAAGGAAAGAGTGAACCCAAGACACCATGACATGGGTCTTGTGCTCAAGGGCAATAAGCCTCACAAAAGACCACAAAACTCCTATCTTGATAAAAGCCAATGAAACTTAGCTATGCTACTTGGGTCTGGATCATTGACTGGTGCAAAAGAATTCTCTGGACAAAGTCTAGATAGGCAACCAGTTCACCAAATCCAAGGGGCAAGCCAACTTCACTAGATGCAAAACTAATGCAAACATTGTTATTACATGATGAAACTATGTAAGCATGAACATAGTAAAATCTATTGTTTGCATCCTGTGACCATGCTGGCGTGCTAGCCTAATGCGCCAGGATGGTGCTCCAGTGATGTACTCTAGCTTGGTGCACTAGGTTGGTGCTCCAGCCTGGTGCGCCACGTTGGTGCTCCAGTGATGTGCTCCAGCCTAGTGTGCCAGGTTGGTGCACCACGTTGGTGCTCCAGTGATGTGCTCCAGCCTGGTGCGCCAGGTTGGTGTACTCCAGATACTCTGTTTTAGACTACAATGTGATTTCAAAGCCTGGACAAGGTGTGTGCAACTAATTATATTACTGATTATTCAGATCATTAACCTAGATGCTAGGGAACATAATCATACTAAATAATCAAGTCCAAAACATTCACATCATTCATTCTCTCCTTATCTATGCATATTCATGGGTTCTCAAAAACTGCAACTACCTATGGAGGATTTTATGATTCATGCAATGATCTGGCTGACCTAGGGAGCATGGAGAAATGATAAAGCATGCAAAGGGGGTGCATCATAGCTCATGTTCCATGGCTAGTGATTTCATAGGACTATGATACATTGCTCACAAAAAATATCATACAATGCAAGAAATCATCATGGTAGACAAACAATGAACATATAAAAGAGCATCATAAACATCCAATTTAAATAAAGGGTGCAAAGAAACATCAACATACATACCTAATATCAGTCTAGTTGCAGTGTAAGCTTTATTCATAACATCATGTAAAGCCTATGTGAAAGATAAGTAAGGGAACTTACCTATTGTATATTCTCCTTGGGTGGCTCGAGGTGTCTTCTCCTTGGTGCTTTGGACATAACTAGGGATGCTCAGGGGTGCAAAAAAGGATGCTTAGGAAGTGGATGTGCTGGTTGCTAGGAAGTGGTGAATTGCTAAGAGAGCCAAAAGTGTTGCTCATGGGTAGCTTTTAAAGAAGATGAAGTTGTAAAGTCTTGGGATGCAAAAATCCATGGAAATCAACAAACTTGTGTAGATTTGTAGAGGAATATTCGCAAGTGAAGGTTACAAGCATAGAAGATGGACAGCCAACAGCCAGTATCCTAAAAAGTGGCTATGCGCCAGCTTGGTGCTTCATTATGGTGCTCCACATTGGTGCTCCAGTATAGTGCTCTCCACCTAGCTGCTTGGATTATTAATTGGACCATGGGTTTGTTGTAGGCTTAGGGTAACCAAGATGCCAGATAAAGTTCAAATGAGGTTAGGCTTGCCGTATCTAAAGCAATATCTTCTGGAGAGTTCGCTACAAGCCGCCTCAAAATCAGGGTGTCTATAGTATGCTGAATGGGAGTTAGTATATGCTAAGATGCAAGGCTACATAGATGCAGAAAAACATTGATAAAATGAATTCGTGCATGCATGGAGAAAGATGACAGTGTCGCAGAGTGAGGACACAAGGTTTATGTTCACTGATAATACTTCTTCAGGTAACATGAATTAACTGGCACCGATTGTTCGACGTGGTCCATGCCCTTCTAGGATTACTTCTCCTCTAGAGATGACCTGTTTGACTACAAATGGTCTACGCGAATTGGGTCTGAATTTGCCACGACCATCAAGGAAATGTATAGCTTGCAAGACCAAGTGGCCTCGCAAGAAACTTCTAGGTCGGACCTTCTTCTGATAGGCTTTGGTTATCCGTTTCTGATAGCATTGTGCATGATGCATGGCTTGCAATCGATGCTCATCTATCAAGTTTAGTTGAACAAAGTGGTTGTCAATCCACTCAACCTTTTCCTACTCTGCTTCTTTCAATACTTTGAGCGATGGTATCTCCTCTTCTATAGGTAGGACTGCTTCCATACCATACACTAGAGAATATGGAGTTTCTTTAGTTGAAGTCTGGACTAGTGTTCTGTAAGCCCATAAAGCGTATGGGAGCCTGTCATGCCAGTCCTTGTCTATTTTTGCCATCTTCCTAAGAATCTTAATTAGATTCTTATTAGTGGATTCTACAACCCCATTCATCTGAGGACGGTACGGGGTGGACTTGTGATGCCTAATATGGAACTCTTGCAAAAAATCCTCGACCCTTTTGGTTGTGAAATTTGTCCCATTATCAGAAATAATTGAATGCAGGACCCCATATCGTGTAATGATATTGTTCCTGATAAACTTTTCAGTCATTGAGGTTGTCACTATCTTGTAAGAAGTTGCCTCCACCCATTTAGTAAAGTAATCAATAGCTATTAGGAAGTATTGATGTCCATTAGAAGCTGCTAGGTGGATAGCTCTGACAACGTCTATTCCCCATGTTGAAAAAGGTCAAGGTGACGACATGTTGTGGTGCTGTTGCGGGGGTGCATGAATGAAGTTGCCATGGACCTGACAATTGTGACATCTTCGCACAAATTGACAATAGTCTGTCTCCATGGTTGACTGGAAATAACCTTGTAACATTATTTTCTTGGCTAGTAACACCCCATTCATGTGTGGTCAACATATCCCAGCATGCACTTGTAGCATTACTGTATCGGCCTCCTTTTTATCCAGACAGCATAGAAGTATCTAATTGTAAGACCTTCTGTATAAGTGACCTGGCCAAAGCACATATTTTGAAGCTAGTCGAATCATAGTCTTTATGTCTGCAGCTGATGCATCTGGATGGTGACTCCTGGTTTCCAAGTAGACTTTAATGTTATGATACAATGGGAGCTCATTTGTGGAGTTTGCTTCCTCTATGTTCATGTAGTGTGTCGGCTGGTCTGTGCAGGTTATCGACACTTTCATTGTATCATCCTCTAGTATGGACAACCAGGATGCGAGAGTGGCTAGTGCATCTATGTAGGCATTCTTGGCCCTGTTCATAGAGGGAAAAATGTATTTCCTCAAAGTCGGCCATTAGCCTTAGAAGATGGTTATGGTATGGCACCAGTTTCAAATTCAAGTCCATTGTTCTCTAGTTACCATTAACCTATGAGATGGCCAACATGGCATCGCCATGCACATGCAGCTTCCACGTGCCCTGCTCTAATGCAGCCTGTAATCCAAGAATACATGCTTCATACTCTGCTACATTATTGGTGCATACGAAGGTCAACTTCCTAGCAAAGAGAATCATTTGGCCTTGTGGGGTCTCTAGTACTGCACTGATGCCCATGCCTCTTCTGTTAACTGCACCATCAAAGTAAAGCTACCACCGCTCTTTGTCATGGGGTCCTTCTGACCCAACTTCCCCCATGGCAAACAATATATTCTCGTTGGGGAACTGAGTTTGTAAGGGCAGATATTCTGGCAAAGGTAAATTTGCTAAATGATCTACCATTGCCTATCCCTTTATAGATTTTTAAGTGTCAAAAGTGATATCAAACTGAGATAAGAGCACCTGCCACTTGACACATCTACCCACCAACACAGGCTTCTGGAATAAGTATTTCATAGGATCATGTCGACATAGCGATAGAATGGGATATGCCATCATGTAATGCCTTAGGCGTTGTGTGGCCCAGACGAGGGATAAGCAAACTTTCTCGATTGTGGTGTACTTAACCTCGCAATTATTGAATTTTTTAGTCAAATAATAAATGGCTTTCTCCTTGTGGCTTGTCTCATCATGTTGACTCAATAACTCGTTAAATCAATACTGCGAGGACATATCCTCACAATGTGCTCGTCTAGTATTAGCGAGGATATTACGAGGAAATCTTTTCTCATAATGTCCTTGCTATATCCTCGTAATATCCTTGCTATGTCCTCGCTCACTCTAGTGGATCTATGCGTTCTTCCTCAAGAACTTGAAGATTGCCTCACAAATCGGTGTCAGTTAGGCAATGAACCGACTAATATACTGCAACCACCTCAGCAACGCTCGGACTTCTTTTTCTGTTGTAGGAGGAAGCATCTCGATGATGGCTTTGGCCTTGTTCGGATCTACCTCAATTCCTCTTTTACTAATGATATATCCTAGCAGCTTGCCTGATGACACACCAAATGCACACTTGTTGAGGTTAAGCTGCAGCTTATAATTTTGCAAGTGGTTGAACAACTTCCTCAAACAAGCAATGTGCTCTTCAGGCTCCTTTGACTAGGCTATCATATCATCCACATAGACCTCGATATCCTAGTGCATGAGATCATGGAACAATGTTGTCATCGCCCTTTGATATGTGGCCCCAGCATTCCTGAGCCCAAATGGCATAACTCTGTAATAGAATACTCCCCATGGGGTGATGAAGGACGTTTTCTCCATATCCTCTTCCGCCAATCTAATTTGATTATAACCTGAGAATCTGCCCATGAATGACAACATTTTGTGTCCTACAGTATTATCCACCAATACATTGATGTGCAAGAGTGGAAAATCATCCTTTGGGCTTGCTTTGTTTAGGTCTCTGTAATCAATACACATTCGAACCTGACCATCTTTCTTAGGCATTGGAACCACATTTGCTAACCACTCTGGGTAGAGGACAACCTTTAGAAAATTCACTTTGTGCTGCTTCATTATTTTCTATTTCAAGTTTAACAGCCACTACGGTCACCATCTACGCAATTTTTGTTTGACCGGCTTGATGTTAGGCTTAAGCAGTAATGTGTGCACCACTACCTCAACGCCTAGCCCAACTATGTCATCATAGCTCCAAGTGAAGACATCTGTATATTCTCGGAGAAGCTCAACAAGTTCTGCCTGGGCTTGTGTTGTGAGTCTGGCACTAATTCGCACTTCCTTGACATCTTTAGTGGTGCCAATATTTACAGACTCAGTTTCTTTTTCTACATGCAAGTTTGGGCCTTCTGGATCATCATCATAAGGCTGGAAATCTGGTGTGTCATGACTATCTTCTTCTACATCCTCTTCTCCATATGCAATGACCTCAGAAAGAACTTCTAGCTGGAAGGATGGACCTGTGTCTCCAAAGGTACATATTTGCTCAGCACTCTTCCCTTGATGATGCTTTATAATGGTCCCTGTAACTCTGGTCTTTTTGTATGCAACTCTGACAATCTCAGATTCTGACATTTCGGAACTTGCAGATGTACCTGGCTGTTTCACCTCTTTCACACCCTTATTATGTGGATAATTGTTCTTATTTCCTTGGTTTTCTTGGGTGGTATGTACAATGTGTGCGACAGGTGGGCAGTTGTCCTCTAACCGACCGATGTGAGTGCTGCCACCCGCATTCTCTCTTGAGCCTAACTCAGGATCTTTTTTTTTCGACCTCACTGCTCATATGGGGCTAAGACTGATAGTACCACCTGACCTACCTCCTGGCTGATAGGAGATAAACTCCTCTGGTCTAGCGTTTAGTGATCTATCTTCTTCTAGGGCCATGATATTAGACTAACCCTGTGAAATTGTCTGTTTTGTAATGTATTCTGACATTATAGCTTTTCCCTTCCTATGCTAGAGTTCACTCTTTGTGTCCTCCGCTTGTGCTGTCAACTGCTCTTGAAATAGAACTTCCAAATCACTAAGCATGTTGTCGACTTGTGCTACTACAGCATCTTCCTCATCTTCATCAGAAGCAAAATCCACATAGTATGCACTGGTAGTTTCTCGTACTTCAGGTGGTGATTCCAGCTGACTTGACTGTAACCCTACCATAGCTAACTAATATGTCGATGAAGCTGTGGCTGAAACTGCTCCTGTCGAAACTGCGATTGACTTTGGAGGTGGCAATGCTAGCCAAGCTGTCCTTGGTGGAAGGGATGATGTCGAGTCTATTTTACAAACCATGACCTCTTCCTCAGAGTAGTAGTCCTCAACACATACCCACTCTGATCCGCTGATTGTCTCACTCCGCTCAGACTCTGTAAGAACAAGACTTTGATTGGGCTCTAGCAATCTTGCACTAACAAAGTTAGTTAAACCCCATGGAATAATGAGTTTTCGGAACTTACGATGTCTCGAGAATCCATCCTGCGGCTTCCACTTGTATCCTAGTCCTTCAAACTCTCGCCTTTTCTCTGCGGCAATTGGTTCGGTGATTCCTTAGCCATTCCGCCTGAGGGGTGCTCCTTTCTTGTACACCCACCTCTGACACAGATTCTCGACCATCATAAAAGGATTGCCAAAAGTGGTCAAATGACTGGCATGCTCGAGAATCAGAATAAAATTGATTGGCTCAAAGTGGTCAACACGATATAGTATATCAGAAGGCTTGGGGTCAAAATGGACGGTTTGAAGAGATACCAAAGAGACTGCCTCGACTTTCTCCTTTTCAAGCTTTTCCTCCATTACAACAACAATGTCGTTGTTCCAACGGAACTTAATCATTTGGTAAAGAGTTGAGTGGATAACTTGATGCTTATGGAGCCAAGGGCGCCCAAGCAGGAGATTGAATGATGGCTCAAGGTCAACAACATAAAACTCAACCTCGAAATAGGCAAGACCAATGATCAGAGGTATGATCAAAATCCCTAAAGCATCATGGTGCATGTTATCAAATGTCGTCATTCCTTTCACAACTGGAGTAATGTCCTCAGATTTAAATCCAACCTGATTTGTGGTTCATAAAGGGCAAACATTTAAACCAGCACCATTATCCACCAAACTAAAAGGAATACGAAAATTCTGGTATTGCACCATGATGAACAAGGGATGGTTGTGATTGGTCCCTACCGAAGGTAGTTTTGAGCTAGAGAAAGAGATCACTTGTAGCGCAGCTATCATTCCTAACATGCTTTCCAAAGCCGACGGTTGTATTATTGGGGAAACATGGGTGGCTTGGAAAACTCGAGGAAAGGCCTCCAGATGTTCAACGGATGTATGGATTAGGTCCCAAATGGAATTTTCTACTTTAACTTTCTTTAATTGGGTCGTGATGTCAACTACACGTGGGTCCATCTTGGTAGTAGCAGGGTTAATTCTTGGGACTACTTCTTCAGGGATATGATTGGGAATCTGGCTCCTTGGTTGAGAAGATGAAGTTGTTGGCTGGTTGGGTTTGTTTGCTGAAACTGAGGACTTGTACACCTGTCCTGACCGTGTTACCTCAGCGCACATTTCCGTGGCGTAACTGTAAGGCATGCGGTGAGTATCCAGTATCAGGTTAATGACTACAGGAGCATGAGCCGTCAATTCCACTAGGACTAGAGCTAGTGAAGTGGGTATTGTCGTTTTATGGGTCAGGTCATGTTTCAACTTGGCTAGCAAACTGATTAATGATGAAGTGGATTGCATGGCAGGTTTTGTGACTGTACGCCTCGGTCTAGCAATCAGCTGGATCATGTTGAGTACATAATTGGAAGCTTCAACAAAAGACTGGCTGTGCTGATAAGGAAAAGGATCTAAGATGTCATGAATGAGAAGGGAAGGATCAAACTATGAAGGTGCAGTCTTAACAGAAGAAAGGAAATGAACTCCTAAAGTCCCAGGTGCATGCTCAGGTAAGGGTCGGTTGACTATATTGCTATGTGTAGATGTAGAAGAAAGTGGTGTCCATGTAGACTTTGCCTTTTGTGTGTTGATAATGATGACCTTATGGTCAATCAACTCCTGAATTGCATCTCGAAGTGTAAAACAGTTATCCGTATTGTGCCCCGCGGCTCTATGGTAACTGCAAAACAAATCCGCTTTAAACCACAGAAGTGGGTTCGGTGGTGGGCGAATCTCCGGAAGCCTCCGGAGTGATGCAACTTTGGAAAACACGACACTTAGTGGCTCAACTAGAGGAGTGTAATCCCTCTCAGGTCGTTGAGGCCGTCTTGGTCCTAGGTTGCGCCTTTGCCTTGCCGGTGCTGGCTGGTAGACTAGCTCAATGGTGGTGGTGATTCGTGATGTGTGTGGTACCCTAGGTGCAGGGGTGTAGACTACCTAACTCTGTGCTGGCGAGCTCACCACACTAACCGACATAATGGGAGATCCTACATATGCCACAGCATTCTTGGCAATGTCCTTTTGTGAATGTCCGATGTTGGATCCATTGTTGCTGCCACTGCTGTTGCTGGTTCCTCCTGAAGCCATGGTTTGCTTGGCGAATGCCGCTAACGCAAGAAAGCTTCAGCTATGCAATGAACTCTCGACACGAGTGCCAACTTTGATCTGGAATGCAAAAGTGGAAATGGGTTGAATGCTCAATAGGGCCCCTGTGGCTGGTTGTGCTCCTCGGATTATTATCTCAATAGACTCTTCATCAGAAGGTCTATCGCAAACCTGTGAAGCGAGGGCTCGCCAGCGTCTAACGTACTCCCTGAACGACTCGTGGGGCTTCTGCTTTGTTGCAACTAGGTCCTCGTACTTTGGGACCATGCCAAGATTGAATGAATATTGCTCTAGAAAAGCCTGGCTAAGGTCATTCCAGGTCATAATGGTGGTCATATCCAGAGATGTGAACCACTTTAAAGCCGGACTTGTGAAGCTTTTCTAGAAAAGGCGAATAAGTAGTCTCTCGTCAACTTGCAACTGAGCAAGATCATTGCAATACGCCCTAAGATGCGAGATTGGGCAGCCTTTCCCATTGTACTTCTCAAGCTCTGGGATGTAAAAGTTCAGAGGGAGTACAGCCTTTGGAAAGTAGAAGATGTCCCAGAAGGTGTAAGATTGGTGATCCTTGCCTTGCACTTGTTGTAATGCTCTCTTGACGTCATTCATCCTGGTGAGAAGTGCATTTGGGGTACTACTGACGTTGATTGTGTAGTTGGGGTGGGTCCCATGTATGCTGTGTCCTCCAGATCTATCATCCCGCCACCAGGTGTTGCGGCATGATGACTAGCGTACTCGTACATGTGTGTTGTTTGTGGTGGAATGTAAACTGAAGCCTGTATCTAATGCAAGGGTGCAGGAGTAACAGTATGCTGTGTTGGACATGGTGTTGCATGTGGGAGCAACAACTGCTAAACCGGTATGGCTAGGTTCACAGGCTTTTGTACTCTCACCAACCGAAAAGGCTGACCACCAATAGATAGAGGAATATGCTATGTGTACAGTGGTGATGATACTAATGGCAGAGAAGTAGTGCCTGTGGTCGAGATAGCGAGAAGTTGTGGCGACGGTTGCGGTGGTGGTGTGACTAGTGCAGCATGAAATGCTTGAGCAAGCGGAGATGGATCTTCAGGAACAGGACAAACAAGTATAGTCAAAGTAGGATCCAAAGAGAAGGCCATGCTTTGTAGCCTTTATGCAAGGGCCAGAATCTGCTGAGACTGTATAGTAATAGAACCATTGGTAGTAGTATCTGTTAGCAAAGCCCAGCAAAGCAGTTAAACACAAGAAATTGGCTTACCTGCACCAGAGCGCCACATCCGTAGAAGTGGCGGGAGCACTTCAGAGCCCGGTCCAAGCCCGTAAAAGTTTTAGCAAGCAGGAACGGAGCTAAGACAATGTCGCGGGCCGTTATTGCCAAGGCTACCCCAGCTACCTCTATAGCCACAGTTGTCCAACCTTGACTGAAAACCAGCTCCCCAAGGAAGCGCAGAACGAAGCAGTGAAGCCATAGAGGATTGGTGGAGCAGGCGCCAATGATGTCATCAAAGAAGTCCAAGCGAATCATGGGTGTGGGCCCATCATAGCAGATAATGCTCCTCTCGCAATCTTCCAAGGAACAGCCCGTAAAGCGGCTCACA
>JAMKQA010010183.1:0-29104 GCA_024699735.1 Posidonia australis | reverse complement strand
AGGGCGTACAGTAAAAGGCTTACAAAGCTGACATGGTCCCGAAACAAGGATTATTTTCCCCTTTTTGATTTTCTCGGATTTCCGCTGTTTTACGAGACGCTTTTCGAGAATTTCATGATTTTTACGATTTTCCTCATCGCCATTGAGCGTACAGTAAAGTGGCATTGTCCATGCCTACATTTGACCCATGAATAACTTTTCTTTTCCCCATTTGACTTCCTTTTACTTTGATTTTGGCATGATTTCATCATTATCATACATAAGCATGTAGAATAAGCAAGCACGCATTTTAACAAACCTTAGACAGTAGGAAGCCTAGAAAGACCGAGTTTTCTCGGGCGCATGGGGGTGCCTAACCACTTCCCCATGCGTAACCAAAATCCTTACACTTTCTCTGGCCCACATTCATATAGCATTATCCATTAGGTACGGATCATACATGCATCTTTGCATTTATTTTCTGTCTTTTGTGTGTTTTGGTTTTCCTCGTCTTTCCATTAAAAGACAAGGTGGCGACTGCCTTTTCTTGCTTTCTCCTTTCCTTGCGCCTTCGCCATCCTGGCATGGCTGTGATCTTCCTTCCCGCCTCCCTCGGATCGGCATGGTCACAACTAGTTATCACACTTTGTCAGAAAAGCGGCGAACAAGACTCGTGGTGCTTGCCGACCGAAAAGTGACAGGTTACTGAAGTCATCTGGGTAGTTCAGGCTACCAGCCCAAAATGAAGGAAGGAATCAAGAGAGTGTGGAATCCATCGGGCATCACAAGGATTGCCCAGGTAGTTCAGGATATCAGCCCAAAGGAAGGAGGAAGACAGTTTGCTTTGATTCCGTCCATATGGAGTGGAATTCAAAGGCAAATGAAGTGGCACCAGGATTCGTCCAAATGGACCGAAGCTTGGATGGGAACATCAAGATTCCGACTGCTAGTCTAGAGAAGAAGGAAACAGGAGGCCTTGAATCCGTTTATCAGGATTGGAATTCGAAGGCAAGGGAGGCACCAGGATTCATCCAAATGGCCCAAACCTTGGATGGGAACACCTAAACTTCGGTCTATAGTCAAGACAAGATGGAAAAGGGAGGCCCTGAATTCATCTATTAGGATCAGAATTCAAAGGCGAAAAGTGGGCCACTAGGATTCGTCCGAATGGACCAAACCTTGGATGGGAACACTGAGACTCCGGTCAATAGACTAGACAAGATGGAAAAGGAGGCCTTGAATTCGTCTGTTAGGATCGGAATTCAAAGGTGACAAAGGCACCAGGATTCATTTGAATGGACCGAACCTTGGATGGAAACGCCTAGACTCTGGTTGGTACTCTAGACAAAATGGAAATGGGAGGCCTTGAATCCGTCCGTTAGGATCTGAATTCAAAGGCGAGGGAGGCAGTAGGATTAGTCTGAATGTACCGAACCTTGGATGGGAACACCAAGACTCCGGTTGATAGTCCAGACAAGATGGAAAAGGGAGGCCATGAATCCATGTGTTAGGATCAGAATTCAAAGGCGAAAGGGGCGCTAAAAATCTTCCAAATGGATCGAACCTTGGTTGGGAACACCTAGATTCTAGCTGGTAGTCTAGACAAGATGGAAAAGGGAGGCCCTGAATCCGTCTATTAGGTCAGATTCAAAGGCGAAAGGGGGGCCAGGATTCATCCAAATGTACCAAACCTTCGATGGCAACACCTAGACTCTGGCCGGTAGTCTAGACAAAATGGAAATGGCCTTGAATCTGTTGGTTAGGATTGGAATTCAAAGGCAACAAAAGGGGCACCAGGATTCCTTCGAATGGACCGAACCATGGATGGAAACACCAAGACTCCGGTCGGTAGTCTAGACAAAATGGAAAAAGGAGGCCCTAGATCCGTCGGCTAGGATCGGAATTCAAAGGCGAGGGAGGCACCAGGAATCGTCCGAATGTACCGAACCTTCGATGGGAACACCATGACTCCGACTGTTAGGATCAAAATTCAAAGGTGAGGGAGGCGCCAAGATTCATCCCAATGGACCGAACCTTGGATGGGAATACTAAGACTCCAGTCGGTAGTCTAGACAAGATGGAAAAGGGAGGCCCTGAATCTGTCTGTTAGGATCGGAATTCAATGGCGAAAAGGGGGGCAACAGGATTCATCCAAATAGACTGAACCTTGGATGGAAAC
This sequence comes from Posidonia australis, assembly GCA_024699735.1. Lineage (NCBI taxonomy): Eukaryota > Viridiplantae > Streptophyta > Magnoliopsida > Alismatales > Posidoniaceae > Posidonia > Posidonia australis. The sequence goes on along the minus strand of JAMKQA010010183.1, from coordinate 26,946 downwards.
ACCTAGACTCCGGCCAGTAGTCTAGACAAGATGGAAAAGGGAGGCCCTGAATTCGTCTATTAGGATCGAAAATCAAAGGCGAAAAGGGAGGCACCAGGATTTGTCCATATGGACGAAACCGTGGATTGGAACACCTAGACTCTGGCCGGTAGTCTAGACAAGATTGAAAAGGGAGGCCTTGAATCCGTCTGTCAGGATTGGAGTTCAAAGGCGAAAAGGGGAGCACCAGGATTCGTCCGAATGGACCAAACCTTGGAAGGGAACACCTAGACTCCGGTCGGTAGTCTAGACAAGATGGAAAAGGGAGGTCCCAAATCAATTTGATAGGATTGGAATTCAAAGGTGAAAAGGGGGGCACTTGGATTCGTCCGAATGGACCGAACCTTGGATGGGAACACCTAGACTCCGGTCGGTAGTCTAGACAGGATGGAAAAGGGAGGGCCTAAATCCGTCTGTTAGGATCGGAATTCAAAGGTGAAAAGGTGGCACCAGGATTCGTTCGAATGGATCGAACCTTTGATGGGAACACCTAGACTCCGAGCGGTAGTCTAGACGAGATGGAAAAGGGAGGCCTTGAATCTGTCTGTTAGGATCATCATTCAAAGGCGAAAAGTGGGGCACTAGGATTCGTCCGAATGAATTGAACCTTGGATGGGAACACCTAGACTCCGGTTGGTAGTCTAGATAGGATGGAAAAAGGAGGCCTTGAATCCATCTGTTAGGATCGGAATTCAAACGTGAAAAGGGGGGCACCAGGATTCATTTGAATTGATCGAACGTTGGATGGGAACACCTAGACTCTGACTAGTAATCTTGAGAGTATGGAAAGGGAGGCCTTGAATCCATCAGTTAGGATCGGAATTCAAAGGCAAAACGGGGGCACCAGGATTTGTCGAAATGGACGGAACCTAGGATGGGAACACCTAGACACCGGCTGGTAGTCTAGACAAGATTGAAAAGGGAGGCCCTGAATCCATCTGTTAGGATCGGAATTAAAAGGCAAAAAGGGGGGAACCATGATTTATCCGAATGGACCAAACATTGGTTGGAACACCTAGACTACGGCCAGTAGTCTAGTCAGGATGGAAAAGGGAGGCCCTGAATCCTTCTGTTAGGATCGGAATTCAAAGGCGAAAAGGGGGTACCAGGGTTCGTCTGATTGGATCGAACCATGAATGGTAACACCTAGACTCCTGCCAGTAGTCTAGACAAGAAGGAAAAGGGAGGTCTTGAATCCATTTGTTAGGATCGGAATTCAAAGGCGAAAGGGGGCACTAGGATTCATCCAAATGGACTGAACCTTGGATGGGAACACCTATACTTTGGTCGGTAGTCTAGACAAGATGGAAAAGTGAGGCCTTGAATCTGTCAATTAGGATCGAAATTCAAAGGCGAGGGAGGCACCAAGATTTGTCTGAGTGAACTGAACCTTGGATGGGAACACCTAGACTCCAGTCGGTAGTTTAGACAAAATGGAAAAGGGAGGCCCTGAATCCGTCTGTTAGGATGAGAATTCAGAGATGAAAAGGGAGGCACCAGGATTCGTCCAAATGGACCGAACCGTGGATGAGAACACCTATATTCCGATCGGTAGTCTAGACAAGATGGAAAAGGGAGGTCATGAATCCATTTGTTAGGATCGGAATTCAATGGTGAAAGGGGGCACCAGGATTCGTCCAAATGGACCGAACCGTGGATGAGAACACCTATACTCCGACTGGTAGTCTAGACAAGATGAAAAAGGGAGGTCTTGAATCCATTTGTTAGGATCGGAATTCAAAGGCAAAAGGGGGCACCAGGATTCGTCCAAATGGACTGAACCTTGGATGGGAACACCTATACTCTGGTCGGTAGTCTAGACAAGATGGCAAAGTGAGGCCTTGAATCCGTCTGTTAGAATTGGAATTCAAAGGCAAGGGAGGCACCAAGATTTGTCTGAGTGAACTGAACCTTGGATGGGAACACCTAGACTCCAGTCAGTAGTCTAGACAAGATCGAAAAGGGAGGCCCTGAAACCGTCTGTTAGGATCAGAATTCAAAGACGAAAAGGGAGGCACCAAGATTTGTCCAAATGGACCAAATTGTCGATTAGAACACCTATACTCCGACCGGTAGTCTAGAAAAGATGGAAAAGGGAGGCCTTGAATCTGTCTGTTAGGATCGGAGTTCAAAGTCGAAAAGGGGGGCACTAGGATTCGTCCGAATGGACCGAACTTTGGAAGGGAAAACCTAGACTCCAGTCGGTAGTCTAGACAGGATGGAAATGGGAGGTCCTGAATCCGTTTGTTAGGATCGGAATTCAAAGGTCAAAAGGGGGGAACTAGGATTCGTACGAAATGATCGAACGTTGGATGGGAACACCTAGTCTAGACGAGATGGAAAAGGGAGGCGTTGAATCCTTCTGTTAGGATCATAATTCAATGGCGAAAAGTGGGGCACCAAGATGGAATTCGAAGGCAAGGGAGGCACCAGGATTCGTTCGAGTGGACCAAACCTTGGATGGAAACGCCTAGACTCTGGTTGGTAGTCTTGACAAAATCGAAAAGGGAGGCCTTGAATCCGTCCGTTAGGATCAGAATTCAAAGGCAACGGAGGCAGTAGGATTAGTCTGAATGTACCAAACCTTGGATGGGAACACCAAGACTCTGGTTGATAGTCTAGACAAGATGGAAAAGGGAGGCCTTGAATCCGTCTGTTAGGATCAGAATTCAATGGCGAAAGGGGTGCTAGGATTCGTCCAAATGGATCGAACCTTGGTTGGGAACACCTAGACTCTAGCCGGTAGTCTAGACAAGATGGAAAAGGAAGGCCCTTAATCTGTCTGTTAGGATCAGATTCAAAGGCGAAAGGGGGCACCAGGATTCGTCCAAATGGACCGAACCTTGGATGGGAACACCTAGACTCTAGCTAGTAGTCTAGACATAATGGAAAAAGGAGGCCTTGAATCGATCGGTTAGGATCGGAATTCAAAGGCAAAAATGGGGGCACCAGTATTTGTTCGAATGGACCGAAGCTTGGATGGGAACACCAAGACTTCGGCAGGTAGTCTAGACAAAATGGAAAAGGGAGGCCCTGAATCCGTCAGCTAGGATTGGAATTCAAAGGCGAGGGAGGCACCAGGATTCGTTCGAATGTACCGAACCGTGGATGGGAACACCTGGACTCTGGTCGGTTGTCTAGACAAGATGGAAATTGGAGGCCTTGAGTCCATCCATTAGGATCGGAATTCGAAGGCGAGGGAGGCACCATGATTCGTCCGGAGGACCGAACCTTCGATGGAAAGACCTAGACTCCGGCCGATAGTTTAGACAAGATGGAAAAGGGATGCCTTGAATCTGGATGGACCGAACCTTGGATGGGAACACCTTGACTCTGGATGGTAGTCTAGACAAGATGGAAAAGGGAGGCTATTAATTTGTCTGTTAGGATCAGAATACAAAGGCGAAAAGGGGGGCACCAGGATTCATCCGAATGGACCGAACCTTGGATGGGAACACCTAGTCTCCAATCGGTAGTCTAGACAAGATGGATAAGGTAGGCCCTGAATCTGTCTGTTAGGATCGGAATTCAAAGGTGAAAAGGCGGGCACTAGGATTTGTCCGAATGGACCGAACCTTGGAAGGAAACACCTAGACTCTGGCTGGTAGTCTAAACAAAATGGAAAAGGTAGGCCTTGAATTCATCTGTTAGGATCGGAATTCAAAGGCGAAAAGGGGGCACCAGGATTAGTTCGAATGGACCAAACCTTTGATGGGAACACCTAGACTCTGGCTGGTAGTCTAGACAAGATGGAAAAGGGAGTCCTGAATCCATCTGTTAGGATCGGAATTCAAAGGCGAAAAGGGTGCACTAGGATTCATCTGAATAGACCGAACCTTGGATGGGAACACCTAGACTCCGGTCGGTTGTATGGACTAGATGGGAAAGTGAGGCCCTGAATCTGTCTATTTGGATCGGAATTCAAAGGTGAAATTTGGGGCACCTGGATTTGTCTGAATGTATCGAACCTTGGATGGGAACACCTAGACTTCGACCGATAGTCTAGACAAGATGGAAAAGGGAGGCCCTGAATCCGTTTGTTAGGATTGAAATTCAAAGGCAAAAAGGGGGCACCAGGATTAGTTCGAATGGACCGAACCTTGGATGGGAACACCTAGACTCTGGCCGGTAGTCTAGACAAGATGGAAAAGGGAGTCCTGAATCCGTCTATTAGGATCAGAATTCAAAGGCGAAAAGGGTGCACTAGGATTCATCCTAATAGACCGAACCTTGGATGGGAACACCTAGACTCCAGCTGGTAGTCTAGACAAGATGGAAAAGGGAGGCCCTGAATCTATCTATTAGGATTGGAATTCAAAGGTGAAAAGGGCCTGACCTTCTGTTTAGCCAAAAGGATCTGCCAAGGGGTCTTATTCAAGTATCAGTGCACCTTGGATCATCACTGCTGTCGGAGATGTCAGTTGAAACGGTGTAGTGCCCTGCTACAGTTGTTATTTTGGAGGAGCCATTATGTGGTGAATGTCACTTCTCTATAAGAAGGTGCACTGACCATCATTTGGAAGATAATCCACACCCAGCATTCTCAAAACAATCCTTCTCTCCACAAAGTAGCTTACATGCCCCTGGTCGAAGGCTCTGGCTCAGTTACATAGTAAGTTGACAATCTGTTAGGCGCTTGATGCATGACCTTAGACCAAAGAACTGCTGACATGCCACTGGTCAAAGATTTTGGTTCAATTATACCGTAGTTGGTGCATTGTTTGTGACTTTTGACGAAAGAGCAGCTGACATACCCCTGGTATTGGATTGGTTGGGACATCACTTTAGAGTATGAGGTCTTGGAAGCCAGACTATAACTACAGATGTTCCTTTAACCACTGGAGTACTTGAGACCATCACTAGTCAAAGAAAGTGATCCATTCATCAAGTGACTAGAAGTATGTGCACCCCACAGCTTTCCTGTATTTGGAAGACAAAAGGAATTGTGGCAACTTGATAGAGGCCTTTGATTGAGGTTGTAACGATGGTTGGTATGCTTGTTCTGCTCAACCGTGGTGTTCTAATAGCTCTGTATTTGGCCGCGTAGAGTCCACAGTCATGTGGACTCTACTATTGTGAACAATTTACTTATTTAAGAGTGACGTTTTTGTTTGATTAAGAAATGCATGCCTTGTGATTTTAGTTGCATTGTTATCTACATTTACTATTTTGCTTGCTCAATCAGTTCATTATATGGATCGTTTGCTTGTTTAGTTTAGTTGTTTGTTTGCCCTCAGTTAGGCTAGAAAGCTGTATGCCTGTTAGAAGAGGATGACACCTTCGACTCAGCTGCTACAACAGAGACTCGCAAGTCGTATGGTGGCTCTCGCTGGGTAGTGGTGGCACTTGGACTCATTGTAAGGTAGCATAATGGACCCGACTGCATGCCAAACTCTTTAAGGTCTTGCACCTACTTTTTTCTTTTCAATATCATTGTTTTTTCTTTTACTCCCTCATAAACGTGCGGTTTCACTCTAACCTCGTCTTGGAGGTAATAAGTGCCCGATATATTCAGGAGGCCTTTATTGCAAGAGGGTGGGTCAGTCCCTCAAAGGTATGGTAAGGGTAGAGCTACAATGCACGCCTCTCCCTCTTGGGCTGGCTTCTATCTTCACCTTCTATCTTCCCTGTTCTTTTATGCCCTTGCGACTGTATGTTTTCTTTTCTAGCTCACACTCTCAGTGACCCCTAACATTTTATCTCCCTTGGAGGTGTAGGATCCTTATGGAGCTTGGACATTTCGCCCGGCTTTGATGTTTGGCGGCTCCCTTGCCAATTTGGTTGTCTAAGTAGTAACAATTGAAGAGGGATAATCCATTCTGACATTGCGCGAGCTTTTCCAATTTTCATCATTGGGCAAAATGTTTTTGACAAGTAAACTACCCTCTTTGATTGTTCTTGTTGTTTTTCCTTCTTTGTGTTTGTTTTCTTCTTCTTTTTTCAACTTTTGTGCTTTTTATATTTTTTTGCATTTTGGTATATGATGATGCAAAAAAAGAAAACAAAAGAGAACAAAGAGAATGGTTACAACTCCAGTCCTTGTTGTTGTTGTTTTGTCGATGCCATTGGGGTTCATAGTAACTCCTTGTAGTGCCACTAGAAACCAGAATCAAGGCAGGTGTAACCAAAGCTATCACAGCCATTATTGGAATTGACACTGTCACTGTGAATGCTGAATATGCTGGTGACATTAAGATTGTATCTTTGTTGAAGCTGATATCTACTGTAACGGCTATCTCCTACTTGATCTATGGTATTTGCATGTGCTAGGTTAGATCGGTGCATGGCAAACTAGCAATCTTTAGGTCAGAGCCCCGCAAAGTGACAAGAACAAGAGTGGCACACATGAGCGTTGCCGGGCAAAATTGAGAAAACAACAAGAGGACAAACTAGGCAAATGAAGAACAAGTGCAACATACACGTGCTACTAGACAGAAGTAGAGAGAGGACAAGCTAGGAAAAAAAGAGGCCCGATGGATTCCCCGGGAAAACCTAGGAGAAAGAGGAAAACCCCTGAGGTTCCAGTATCCTCAGAGCTTGCAGGCTCAGACACAGTAAGGTCGGCTATTCTATGGTGTGCATGTGTGTGTGTGGGTGTGTGTGCAAGTATATGTGTGGGCTGCCTCCTGTGTGTTGACGACAATGTTCCCATTGTCAATAAAATCCTGGACAGTATTCCAAAGAGTAAAACACTTGTTTGTCGATTGTCCATGAGTGCGATGAAATTGGCTGAACAAGTTAGTCTTATACCACCTAGGAAACAAGTCCGGTGGTGGACAAATCTCCAGTAGCCATAGGAATGGTGCAACTTTAGGAAATATGTCGCTCAACGAATCCTCGAATGGGGTGAAGTCTCTTTCCTTATGGCGAGGCTGCCTCTGCCATTGTTGCTGCCCCTGCTGAACTGACACAACACAACATGTTGGTTCAATGGTGGTGTGTGGATGTGTAATGCGTACTGAACTAGATGCTGGTGAGGATGAAGACATGGATTTGGGTGTTGCATCTCGTGTGTCAACAGCAATAGTCCCACTATCGATCAAAGTCTGAACGACATCCCGCAGAGTGTGCCAATTACCAGTTGAATGCCCCGAGGCTCGATGATAATCGCAGTATACGTTCACGTCGTACCATTGAGGGAGTGGTGTTGGTGGGGGATGCGGATCTGGGAGTCACAGAAGTGACACAACCTGAGGAAAAACAATGCTCAGCGGCTCACCTAGTGGAGTGTAGTCACCTTCAACGCGACGGCCTCGTTTCTTCTTAGGTTGTTGTCCTTGTTGAGTCGATGCGACGAGATGCACTGGCTTGACAGTGGGAGGTGTGTGCCTAGTGTGTGGTGACGACCTACGTGTTGAAACCTGATCCTAATGTTGAGGTGGGTTCTGAGTATGCTGTGTTGTGTGTGGTGTTGAGTGCGAGAGCAACAGCTGCGGCACCAATATAGCTTTGGGTGACGGACTCGAGAAATGATGTACTCTTGCACAATTAATGGGTTGATTTCTAGGTAACTATGATGCATGCTATAACCAATGCAATTGTGGTGCAGGAGGTAGAGATAACACTGCTATCGCCAGAGCAATGTGATGTTGAGGCGATGGTATGGGCGATAATGTAGTGGGGTGAGCCTACAATGCTATAGTGGTCTACACTGAAACCTCAGTGGTCGAAATAGGATCAAGAGATAGGGCCATGTGCTCAAACCCTCAGGCCAAAGCTCTCAAGTATTGAGCTTGTGTGGCCGAAGACACATCAAAGATAAGTCAGAGGGCAAGAGCGGAACAGGAATGGCCCCTAAAACAGGTGAACCGTAGCTGCTTGATCTCTAGAAACAGGAGGGCCCGAGAGATAGGGTGTAGCTAGCAGAACTTCTAGGACCCACGTGGTAGTCCCCGCAGTCAAATCAACGACGGGCCCTAGATCGGCTTGTGACTGCCACTGTCCCGGAAGAGGAAATAAGGATCCTCCACGATTCCCAAATCAAGACGGAAAAAGGGAAGAAGAAGCAGTCAATGTGAGAGAAGGAGGATCTAAATGTGGGTCCCCCTTCAAAACAATAACTGAAGGCTTGTGGTCTACGTGGCCATGGCTAACCGCAAGAAAAATAAAAGGAGCTGTGGAAAAAGACAAACGCATGATCTTTAAGACGAACTACAGTCCAAAAGTGACCAATAGCTCAGAAAAGGCAGGAGGAAACAACCACGAGAAGTCACTTGTGATAGAGACACCTGAGCTCCTAGCTAAGGACTTCGCAACAAGCTACTTGGGATAACAAGCAAGAGAAACAGGTATCAGAACTTGGACAACGACGCAAAGACAAATGCGAGTTATTAAAGTGGCATGCCATGACACACAATGCAGATGAATGTCCTAAAGTGCACTCTCTCACCATGCATGTTCCATATGGAGTTGACCACACGGGATGCACTCATGGGTTTGGGTTTTGACTCTGGTCAGAAAAGTAAGGTTCTCATTCTAAATCTGGCCAGAGCAGGCAGTGAATGGGTGGTGCGCTGGTGGCCTCGTCTACTGCAGTAGCATGGAGCTGTACCCTTTACTAGCACCGACACGACCCTAGATAATGGGAGACAAACTAGCAACACATCCTAAGCCAAAGCTATAGAACGGGCTACTAGAATTGTCCTTCGCGAACTGTGGGTGGACTTAGAGGAGAAGATGCATGCTTTCTAAAATGATCATTCATGCAATATGCTTTTGTGTCTTTTACTTGTGTTTTATTTAAACCATAGGGAATTGTGAGCATTTGTCTCTAGTTATGCCTTATTATTTGTTTGTCTGAGTTTGTGTGTTTTATTTTAACCAGATAGTGAGGCAAACATGTCTCTACTCTCCTAATCATGGTAATTACAAAAAGGGGGCAAAACACACTATCATGGCATCTAAGTAGTCACTCAATGAGGCAAAAGACATGAATATGACATGTGCCGTGTAGTGCTCACAAGTAGGTGAATAAAAGCAAGTATCGACAAAAAAAGCATAAAGTAGGTCATGTGCATGTGTGGTGGCATAGAAATAATGTAAAAAGGCATGAAAAGGCATGTTCAGTCAAATATGTACAAGCAAACAGAACAAGCAATCAAGCACAAAGTATATAGACCAAAGACAAGTAAGAAAACCAAAACAAAAGCTAGAATCTGGTTATCCCCAGTGGAGTCGCTAGTTCCTATGATCATCCCGATGGAACCCTGCATGGCTCTCCTTACCGGTGCATGGAAGCACACGAGGAGTCCCGATACGGTCATAGTGAAGATGGTGAATCCGGAGAAGAAGACTAGACTTGAAAACACCAAGGAAAGATAAGAAAGGATAAGGACAGGAGTCGCCACCTAGTCTTCTAATGGAAAGACGAGGAAAACCAAACACGAAAGAAAACCAAGAAGAAAACAAGATGAAGAAAATATGTACGCTCCGTGCCAAATGGATATAATGCACAAATCAATGTGGGCCAGAGAAAGGGTAAGGATTCTTGTTAAGCATGGGGAAGGGGTTAGGCACCCCCATGCGCCCGAGAAACATGGTCTTTCTAGGTTTCCTACTTGCCAAATGGTTTATTGGATGTGTGCTTTCCTATTCTGAATGCATATGCTAAAGATGACCTGAAAACATGCCAAATCAAAGAGAAGAAAGGAATAAAAGGGAAAAAGTTAATCCGAGGGACAAATGTAAGCATTGAGAATGCCGCTTTACTATACGCCCGTCGGCGATGAGGAATATCGTGAAAATCGAGAAACTCTCGGAAAAAAAGTCTCTCAAATCAATAGAAATTTGAAGAAATCCGAGAAAATCAAATTAGGGAAAATAATCCTCATTCGGGACAATATCGGCATTGTTAAGCCTGTTAATGTACACCCTCGGGCGATGGAAAGCCAAATCAAATCAATGACGTGAAAATCGAAAGAAATCTAGGAAATTATGGAAAAACCAAACTTGAAATGAGTTAGAAATGCATGCACCATGCATGGAAGAAATTACAAGAAAACATGCATGAAAAATAGCAACAAAATGTGCAAAATGCATGTGAGAGTGTAAAAATGTGAATTCTAGGGGTTTTTGTGCAAAATACCCAATTTTAGAATGAAAACTATAATTCTGAAGCTAAATCATCAAAATACATAGGAAAACACATTTCATGTAATTTTGAAGAAATCTGTGGTCAAATGTGTAAATCTGTGCATTTTTAGTCAAATTGAAGATTCTTAGGGGTCAAAATGCAATTTTGCCATTAAAACATGTATTTAACGCAATTCTGTGGAAATTCAATGTAAAATATGCAAGAAAATGAGTCCATGATTGAAAACAGAAAGTTCCAAGGGCTGACATGTAAATTTACCCTAGAAAACATGCATTCAGAAGAATTTTAATGAAGATCAGGTGTTTAAATGCATTTTAACTAGAGAAATATGCATTCAGAATTATTTAAATGAAGCTCAGGGGTTTAAATGCAATTTAACCAGAGAAATATGCATTCAGAGTTATTTTCATGAAACATAGGGGTTTTTGTCTAATTTTTAATCTTGGACAACATTATTAAGAGAACTTAGGAGGCACATTGCAATATCTTCAATTCAAAGTTTATTCAAACGATTTAAAAAAAATGTGCACGGACCTAATAGTAAGGAAATGGACCTATTTGTAAGAAAATAAGGACCTAAATGTAACAAAACAAAAGTTTTAGAAATTTAATCAAAGTAAATTTATTTTAATTTTTATTTTTTTTAAAGAAAAAAAGAGTCAACGGCTGCCGACAACGACTGCCGGAGGGGCTCCTAAAGGCTATCCCATGGCCTGACCCAAGATTAGACTTCATGGGAATCAAGGAGAGGAGGAGAAAGAGAGATCCAATGGTCAGGATCGAGGATTTAATGGCTGGAGTGGGCCTCCCACCTCCCTCGCCGTCGCGGCTGATCCAACGACGGTGTCGGAGAAGAAAGAAGCTACTAGAGGGCTGCAGTGCGTGATCTAGGGTTCCAAGAGGCACGGGAGAGTGATGAGGATCGTTTCCTCACCCATCAGGGACCAAAATGAAGGAAGATCGCACGATGTTGGGTTCAGCCTACCGTCGCTGTCATCTTCTCTAGTGAGCTTGGTTGCGGGAGTGCTCCAAGGCTTGTGGCTTGGCTCTAAAGGCTCCGGAGCATCGGGGGCGTACAGTGGAACGTTTCTAGATGATTGGAGAGGCACGCCGGAGCTTGAGGCGTGTGCCCCTTTGCTATTTACAATCTTCTTCCCTTGACGACGGCGAGACGTCGCAATTCCCGCGAGCTTCTGGTGGAGGCTTCCGTAGCGACTGGAATAGGGTTTTGATGGGTGGAGAAGCAAGAGGGAGGTCTAGGAAAGAGGATCCAATGCTCTAGGGCTCGAATCAACCAGTGGATTCGTGCCCCTACCTAGGTCACCATAAAATTGCTTTTGCGAGGCCTGAAAGCTTGATTCCGACCAGAGGAGACCTATGGTTCTGTTGGAATCAATCAAGGAAGATAGGAGGAGACCTAGGAGAGCATTTTGAACATGAATTGAAGTCATTGGAAGGCATACCTGGTCTTGCGATGACTGAAAACTCTGAATTCTCTCCTCCACAAGCTTCATCCTTGCTCTAGGATCACTTTGGTAGCTCTGGTTGAGAGAAAACGCTTTGGGAAGATTTTCACTCAATTTTCCAAAAGTTTCTTTTTCACTTGCAAATGGGGCTATTTATAGGCTACCAAATGGCTTGGTTGGTTGTTATGGTTAGAGTGGATGGTGGTTATGAAGAGGTGGGAAGTGGTTAAGTTCGTTGGAGAGAAGTGGGAAGTAGTTAAGTTTGTTAAGAAGTGGTGGGAAGTGGTTAAGTTTGTTGGAGAGAAATGGGAAGTAGGTAAGTTTGTTAGAGAGGAGTGGGAAGTAATTAAATTTGTTGGAGAGAAGTGGGAAGTTGTTAAGTTTGTTGGAGTGAAGTGGGAAGTAGTTAAGTTTGTTGGGGTTTGACTATGGCTTAGGGCTTGACTTAGGGTTTGACTTAGGATTTGACCTAGGTTTAGGATTTGGATTAGGGTTTTGAATTTAATTTAGGTCTTAACCTAGGGTTTAAGGTAAGGATTGGGGTTTAACCTTGGTTTTAGGGTTTGGATTAGAGTTTTGAATTTAATTTAAGTCTTAACCTAGGGTTTAAGGTTTGGATTCGGGTTTAGCCTAGGTTTTAGGGTTTATTTTTGTTTTAGGGCTTTTCTAGGATTTTAAGATTTTGTTTTGTATTTTAGGGTTTTCCTAGGGTTTTTAGGACTTTTCCTAGGGTTTTTTGGATTTTCCTATGGTTTTTAGGGTTTTCCTAGGGTTTTTTGGATTTTTTAGGGTTTTAGTCCATTTGCAAGCATATTGGGGTGTCTACATATGCCCCACCCTGAGTGAGGTTGGTGGACAAATGGAACGGAGACTGATTCTCTGGGTTGGCATAGATACCCCACCCCTTCTTACAAGGAAGAGTGATCAGGAGGAGGAGATCATCGCTCGGAGTTGACGAAGATGCCCTGTCCGAGGCTACAAGAAAGAATTAGTTAATGGCAAACAACTACTAGTCGATGAATGCACTAGAGGTCCCGTCGCCACAGCTGAAGCCAATATTAGAGAAACCATAAGAATTCTGGTTACACATGGGGAAGGGGTTAGGCACCCCCATGCGCCCGAGAAAACTCGGTCTTTCTAGGTTTCCTACTTGTCGAATGGTCTAATTGATGTGTGCATGCTTATTCTAAACGCGTATGCTAAAGATGAATGCAAATCATGCCAAATCAAAGAGAAGAAATGAAATAAAGAAAAAGTTAATCTGAGGGTCAAATGTAGGCATTGAGAATGCCGCTTTACTGTATGTCCATTGGCGATGAGGAAAATCGTGAAAATCGAGAAATTCTCGGGAAGCGTCTCGTAAATCAGTGGAAATTTGGATAAATCCGAGAAAATCAAATTGAGGAAAATAATCCTCCTTCCGGGACAATGCCGGCTTTGTTAAGCCTTTTAATGTATGCACTCGGGCGATGGAAAGCCAAATCAAATCTAAAAATACGAAAATCGGAAAGAATCCAGAAATCGACGAGAAAACCAAGCATAAAAAGAGTTAGGAATGCGTGCACGATGTAAGGAAGAAATCACCAGAAAATATGCATGAAAAGGTGCAACAAAATATGAAAAATGCTTGTAAGAGTGTAGAGATGAAAATTCCAGGGGCCTTTGTGCAAAAAAACCAAATTCTAGACGAAGACTGAAATTCTGAAACCAAATCATCAAAAATACATAGAAACACATATTCTATGCGATTATGGGGAAATCTAGGGACAAATATGCAAAACTGTGCACTCTAGCCAAATTAAAGGTTCCTAGGCGTTAAAATGCAATTATGCCATTGAAACATGCATTTAAAGCAATTCTGTGGAAATTTAGGGTAAAATATGCAAGAAAAAGGATCCATGAAAGTTTCAGGGCAATTCAGTAAATTTACCCTAGAAAGCATGCCTTCAGTGTGAAATCTATAAAGTTTATGGGCTAAAATACAATTTAACCAGAAAAATATGCATTCAGAGGACTTTCAGCAACGTTCAAGGGTTTAAATGCAATTTCGACAGAGAAATATGCATTTTGTGTTATTTTAATGAAGATCGGGAGTGTAAATGCAATTCTGACAGAGAAATATGCTTTCTGTGTTATTTTAATGAAGATTAGGGGTGTAAAAGCAATTCTGACGGAGAAATATGCATTCAGAAGAGTTTCAGAGAAGTTCAGGGTTCTTTATGCAAAAGTATTGGATTAAAATGGATGAAAAGAAGCTCTAGGGGTTTTTATTACACTTTAAAGCTTGGAAAACATTATTATGAATACTCAAGGGGCATATTGCAATATTTTCAATTAAAACTTTATTCAAACGATTTAAGAAAAATGAGGAGGGACCTAAATGTAAGAGAAAGGACCTATTTGTAATAAAAACAGGACCTAAATGTGACAAATCAGAAGTTTCAGAAATTTATTTAAAGAAAACTATTTTTTATTTCTTTTTAAAAGAAAAAGGATCGACGACCGCCGCCGACTGCCGGAGGGGCTATTAGAGGCTTTCCCATGGCCTGATCTAAGATTAGACCCCACGGGAAGCAAGAAGAGAAAAGGGGGAAAAGATCCAATGGCTTGGATCAAGGATTCAATGGCGAGAGTGGGCTTCTCACCTCCCTCACCATCGGGCACTCCGGCGACGGTGCAGAAGAAGAATGAAGCTTTAGAGGCTGCGGTGCGGTGATCGAGAGGTCTAGGAGGCTTGGGCACGTCGAGAGGAGCATTTCCCTTCCCATCAGGAGCCAAAATGGAGGATGATCGTGCAATGTGGGTTCTAACTGCCGTCATCGTCGTCTTCTCCAGTAAACGTGGTTGCGGGCATGATCCAGGGCTCGTGGCTCAGCTCCAAAGGCTCTAGTGTGCTTGGCGCGTGCCATGGAGTCTTTCTAGATGACTTGAGAGGCACAATAGGGTTGGAGGCTCGCGTCTCTTCCCTGGCTCCAATCGTCTTCTCTGGCGACGACAAACTGGCGTGACTCCGGCGATCTTCTGGTGGAGGTCTCGGGAGGCAGTGAAGCGGCACACAAAGGGGTGGTTAAGTGGGAGGGAGGCCACTAGAGGAGATCCTAATGCTTTAGGGCTAGGGTCGAGCCCTAGACTAGCACCCTCACCTAAGTTGCTAGAAAACGGCGACGGCGAGGCCTAGGGGCTGATTCCGACTAGAGGAGGCCTCTGGCCTTGTTGGAATCGATCAAGGAAGACAGAGGGAGTCCTAGGGAGCTATAATTGAATTCAAATGAGGCTGGTGGAGGGCGTACCTGGTCTGGCAACGTGTGTTGCCTTTGTTGCTCGCCAGAAGTGGTTGGAGTCCCTTGCTTCTCACCTCCGCGAACTCCCTTTTCTTCCTGGAATTCTCTCTAACTCCTCCTCACTTCCTCTCTCGCTTTGTTCTTTCTTTTTTCTTCTCTCTGTTATCCCTTTTATAGGTAGAGCTCCTGTGTAACCAACCCACCAACCTCTAACAGAATCCTAGCAACCAAGCCAACTAACAAACTCCCTAACAACCTTCCTAACCAACTAAAGCCTTTAACCACCTACTGCTCCCCTTGCGCCCTCCATCCTGTCTACCCACACACCGATAGTGATTGACGGCCGTCTGAGCTCACAACGACGCAACTGGCGGCTTTGGTTTGTGGAAGGCTCGAGCTTGGCCAGGGCTACTGCTTGGCAACGTGGTGAGACGAGCTGGAAGAGGGAAGAGGTGTGGTGGAGACAACGTGGGTGAAGGACAGACGTGTTGGAAGATGGGTTGTGCTTCACTCCTCCTTCCCTCTAGCTGATTCTCTTCTCCTTCTCTCTCTGTGTGTATGCATGGTGCTGGTACGTAGGGGTAGAAGGAGGCTACTGTGGGGTGATCTGGTGATGTGGTGATGGCTGCTGTGGGTGAGAAGGAGATAGGTTGTTGGGTTTGAAGAAGAATATGAGATGGGCTGAGGTGTTGTGGGCTTTCATGGGCATTGGTGGACTTGTTTGAGCTTTGATGGGCCATGGTGAGCTTTGGTGGGCCTTAGTGTTATGGTGGATTTGAATGGGCCTTCATGGGCTTAATGGGCTTTGGTGGGCTTAATGGGCCTTCATGGGCTTTGGTGGGATTAATGGGCCTTCATGGGCTTTGGAACCAAACCAGGTAGTTCATCTGTGATTAAAAGCCTAGCCACCATATTTCATCCTGCAAACCTACAAAATTAGGGTGTCTACAGATGCGTCTCCCAGAGCGAGGTCGGAGGATGAGTGGAACAGAGACCGATGCTCAGGGTTGACAAAGACACCCTGCCTGAAGCCGTAAAAAAGAGTCAGTTAATGGCAACTAGCTACTAGTTGGTGAATGCACCAGAGGCCCCATTGCCATAGACGAAGCCAATTAGAGAAGATAATACAAATGACCAAATGCTGACAAGTTGACGACCGATCAGCTCCTAAAAGACATGACTGGTCATTACACTTGTCGAAAAAGCGCCAGACAAGACTTACAGTGCTTGCCCACTGAAAAGCGATTAGTCACGGAGGACATCTGGGTAGTTCGAGCTACTAGGCCAAAGGAGGGATGGAACAAGGAGAGTGGGGAATCCATCAGGCATCACAGGGATTGCCCAGGTAGTTCGGGATACCAGCCCAAAGGAAGGAGGAATACAGTTTGCTTTGATCCCATCCATTCGGAGTGGAATCCAAAAGCAAAAGGAAGTGGCACCAGGATTCGTCTGAATAGAACGAACCTTGGATGGGAAATTCAAAGGCGAAAATGGGGGGGCACTAGGATTTGTCTGAGCAGAGCGAACAATGGATGGGAAAATCAATGGCGAAAGGGGTGGCACTAGGATTTGTCCGAAAAAAATGAACCTTAGATGGGAAAATCAAAGGCAAAAGGGGTGGCACCAGGATTCGTACGAATAGAGCGAACTGTGGATGGAAAAATCAAAGGCGAAAGGAGGTGGCACCAGGAATCGTTCAAATAGAGCGAACCTTGGATGGGAAAATCAAAGGCAAAAGGAAGTGGCACAAGGATTCGTCTGAAAAGACCAAACCTTTGATGGGAAAAACAAAGGCGAAAGGGGGTGGCACTAGGATTCGTCTGAATAGACCGAACCTTGGATGGGAAAATCAAAGGCGAAAGGAGGTGGCACCAGGATTCGTCCGAATAGAGCGAACCTTGGATGGGAGAATCAAAGGTGAACAGAAGTGGCACGAGGATTTGTCTGAATAGACTGAATCTTGGATGGGAAAAACAAAGGCGAAAGGGGGTGGCACCAAGATTTGTTCGAATAGAACGAACTTTGGATGGGAAAAACAAAGGCGAAAGGAAGTGGCACCAGGATTCATCCGAATAGACCGAACCTTGGATGGGAAAATCAAAGGCGAAAAGAAGTGGCACCAGGATTTGTCCAAATAGAACGAACCTTGAATGGGAAAATCAAAGGCGAAAGGAGGTGGCACCAGGATTCGTCCGAATAAGGCAAGCCGTGGATGGGAAAATCAAAGGCAATATGAAGTGGCATTAGGATTCTTCTGAATAGAGCGAACTTTGGATGGGTAAAATCAAAGGCAAAAGGGGTGGCACCAGGATTTGTCCGAATAGAGCGAACTGTGGATGGGAAAATTAAAGGCGAAAGGAAGTGGCACCAGGATTCGTCCAAATACTCCGAACCTTGGATGGGAAAATCAAAGGCGAAAGGAAGTGGCACCAGGATTTGTTCGAATAGACCAATCCTTGGAAGGGAAAATCAAAGACGTAAGGAGGTGGCACCAGGATTCGTCTGAATTGAACGAACCTTGGATTTGAAAACCAAAGCCGAAAAGGGATGGCACCACGATTTGTCCAAATAGAGCAAACCTTGGATGGGAAAATCAAAGGCGAAAGGAGTTGGCATCAGGATTCGTCCGAATAGAGTGAACCTTGGATGGGAAAAATCAAAGGCGAAAGGAGGTGGCACCAGGATTCGTCCGAATAGACTGAACCTTAGATGGGAAAAACAAAGGCGAAAGGGTGTGGCACTTGGATTCATTCGAATAGAACGAACCTTGGATGGGAAAAACAAAGGCGAAAGGGGGTGGCACCAGGATTCGTTTGAATAGAACGAACCTTGGATGGGAAAATCAAAGGCGAAAGGGGTGGCACAAGGATTCGTCTGAATAGAGAGAACCGTGGATGGGAAAATCAAAAGCAAATGGAAGTGACACCAGGATTCGTCCGAATAGACCGAACCTTGGATGGGAAAATCATAGGCGAAAGGAAGTGGCACCAGGATTCGTCTGAATAGAATGAACCTTGAATGGGAAAATCAAAGGCGAAAGGAGGTGGCACTAGGATTTGTCCGAATAAGGCAAACCGTGGATGAGAAAATCAAAGGCAAAATGAGGTGGCACTAGGATTCGTCCGAATAGAGCGAACTTTGGATGGGAAAAATCAAAGGCGAAAGGAGGTGGCACCAGGATTCGTCCGAATTGAGAAAACCTTGGATGGGAAAGGAGCACCAGGATTCGTTCCAATTGAGTGAACCATGGATGGGAAAAAGGCACCAGCATTCATTCCAATACACCGAACCTTGGATGGGAAAGGAGCAACAGGATTCGTCCGAATGGACCGAACCAAGGATGGGAATGGAGCACCAGGATTTGTTCCAATAGAGCGAACCTTGGATGGGAAAAAAGCACCAGGATTCATCCCAATAGCCCGAACCTTGGATGGGAAAAAAGCACCAGGATTCATCCCAATAGCCCGAACCTTGGATGGGAATGGTGCACCAGGATTCGTCCGAGTGGACAGAACCTTGGATGGGAAAAAGGCACCAAGATTCGTTCCAATAGACCGAACCTTGGATGGGAAAGGAGCACCAGGATTCGCTCCAATAGAGCGAACCTTAGATGGGAAAGGGGCACCTGGATTCGTTCCAATAGAGCGAACCTTGGATGGGAACGGAGCACCAGGATTCGCTCCAATAGAGCGAACCTTAGATGGGAAAGGGGCACCTAGATTCTTTCCAATAGAGCGAACCTTGGATGGGAACAGAGCACCAGGATTCGTCCTAATAGACCGAACCTTGGATGGATAAAAGGCACCAAGATTCGTTCCAATAGACCGAACCTTGGATGGGAAATGAGCACCAAGATTCATTCCAATAGAGCAAACCTTGGATGGGAAAGGAGCACCAGGATACGTTCCAATGGAGCGAACCTTGGATGGGAAAAAGGCACCAGGATTCATCCCAATAGATCGAAGCTTGGATGGGAAAAAGGCACTAGGATTCATTCCAATAGACCGAATCTTGGATGGGAAAGGAGCACTAGGATTCGTTCTAGTAGAGTGAACCTTGGATAGCAAAGGAGCACCAGGATTCGTCTTAATGGACCGAACCTTGGATGGGGGAAAAGGAGGCCTCGAATTCGTCTGTCCGGATCGGAATTCAATGGCGTGGGGGCCTGACCTTTTGTTTAGTCACAAGGATTTGCCAAGGGGACCTTATTCATGTATCAATGCACCCTGGATTGTCATCGTTGTGGGGAATGTCAGTTGAAAGGGTGTAGTGCCCTGCTACAATTACCATTTTGTTGGGGCCATTATGTGATGAAGGTCTCTTCTCTATAAAAAGGTGCACCAACCATCATTTGGCAGATAATTTGTACCAAGCATTCTTAAAATAGTCCTTCTTTCCACAAAGCAGCTTACATGCCCCTGGTCGAAGACTCTGGTTGATGTTCAGTTAGACAACTAATACATGACCTTCGATCAAAGTGCAGTTGACATGCCTCTGGTCGAAGACTCTGGCTCCGTTACACTGTAAGTTGACATTCTATTAGGCACCGGATACGTGACTTTCAACCAAAGAACAGTTGACATTCCTCTGGTCGAAGATCCTGGTTCATTTACATTGTAATTGGTCTTTTGTATGTGACTTTTGACCAAAGAGCAGCAACATGCCCCTGGTATTGGACTGGCTGGACATCACTTGTGGGTATGGGGTCTTGGATGCCAGACCGTAACTACAGATGTTCCTTCAACCACTGGGGTACATGCGACCATCACTAGTTGAAGCTAGTCATATATTCATCAAGTGACTGGAAGTATGTGCTCCCAGCTGCTTTCCTGTATTGTACTTTGAAGATAGAAGGAATTGTGGCAACTCAATAGAGGCCTTTGATTGGGATTGTAGTCTACCTCTGGATGGTATGTTTGGGGTTTGTTCTACTCAACCATGGTGTTCTGATAGCTCTTTCTTTGGCCACACTACTGTAGGACATTCTCCTGATTGTATTTGCCAAATTCTAGATTGTTGCGTAGAGTCCA
Source organism: Posidonia australis (assembly GCA_024699735.1). Lineage (NCBI taxonomy): Eukaryota > Viridiplantae > Streptophyta > Magnoliopsida > Alismatales > Posidoniaceae > Posidonia > Posidonia australis. The sequence continues at coordinate 7,037 of JAMKQA010010183.1, read as the reverse complement.
CAGCCACACTATTGTCTTTGCTAATCATTTGACATGTAGGTTCTGATCAGAGAACAACTATCTTGCCCTTGATGAACCAAGTAACAGATTGTATGAGCCCAGCTAGAAAGCAGCTAACATGCCCCTAGCATACAGGTGAATGTTGCTTAGTGGAAACAAAAGCCGGATCAGGAGGTACCAAGGCAAAATGGATGCCTTTGGCATTGAGCCAGGCTACCCTGGGGAGTGTCGGGCACTACTCGAGGATACAAAGACTTGAGAATTAGGCTGTGACTGTGGGCGCACTTTGAATCACAGAATTGGCCGTGGCTGATTATGGTTGAGGCCAGAGACATTTTGCTCACTAACTAGAGGCATGTATATTCATCCACTGTCTTGAGCTATGCTCTGATGGCAGGAAGGAATGTGACACATCATAGTCTATCTTGGGCTGGCTATTCTCTGATCTGCTACTTGTTATGTCATTGTGCTCTGGCTACAAACATGTATTCGGTTGTGTTGTCCTCAGGCCTTCCACAAATGGTGTCTATCACGCTCGAACTATTGCAGAGGAATTGTTGTCACACTGCCGATTCTGTAGGTCCGTGTAGCTTGTACACTAACTGGTGTCCTCACTGTATATGCACTTTGACTACTAAGGAGTTGAAATGTCCTTGGCTGAAAGCAGTTGGCAAAAATCCTGTTGAACAAGTCTATATGCAATCAAGAAGATTCACTCAAGCAATGCTTTGATGATTATTATTATTGTGGTGGACTCTATTATTGTGAGCAATTTAGTTATTTAAGAATGAAATTTTTTTTTGTCTAATCAAGAAATGCACGCCTTGTGACCTTAGTTGATTGTTGTCTGCATCTATTGCTTTGCTTGTTCAATGAGTTCAATATCTAGGTAATTTGCTTGTTTTGTTCAACTGTTTGCATGCCCTCAGTTAGGCTGGAAAGTTGTATGCCTATTAAGGGAGGATGACTCCTTTGACTCAGTTGCCACTAGAAAGACTTGCAAGTCATTAGGTGGCTCTCGCTGAGTAGTGGTGGCACTCGAACTCACTATAAGGTATTGTGATGGACCTGGCTCCATGACAAACCCTTTAAGGTCCTGCACTTGCTTTTTCCTTTTCAATATCATTGTTTTTTTTCTTTTACTCCCTCATAGACATGCAGTTTCACTCTAACCTTGTCTTGGAGGTAATAAGTGCCCGATCTATCGAAGAGGCCTTCATTGCAAAAGGGTGGGTTAGTCCCTCAATGGTGCGATTTTACTGAGTGCATACTCCAACTCCTCTCCAAGGTATGGTAAGGGTAGAGCTACAACACACGCCTCTCACTCTTGGGCTGACTTCTATCTTCGCCTTCTGTCTTCTCTATTCTTTTATGCCCTTGCGAATGTACGTTTTCTTTTCTGGCTCACACTCTCAGTCACCCCTAACATTTTATCTCCCTCTTGGAGGTGTAGGATCCTTGCGGAGCTTGGACATTTCGTCTGGCTTCGATGTTTGGTGGCTCCCTTGCCAACATGGTTGTCTGAGTAGTGACAACTGAGGAGGGATAATCCATTCTGACATTGGCGAGCTTTTCCAATTTCTCTTGTTTTATGTTTTTCTATTTTTCTTTTTTATTTTTATTTTTTGTGCTTTTGCTATTATATTTTTTTTTTGTGTTTCGATATATGGTGATGCAAAAAGAAAACAAAGGGAACAAAGGAAAAGGATACAACTCCAATATTTGTCGTTGCTATTCTGTCGATGCCATTGGGGTTCAAAGTATCTCCTTGCAATGTCACTGGAAATCGGAATCAAGGCAGGTGTAACCAAAGGCATCACATCCATTATTAGAACTGAAACTGTCCATGTGAATGTTGAATCTGTTGATGACATTAGGACTATATCTCCGCTAGAATTGACATCTTGTTGTAATGGCTATCTCCCACTTGATTTAGGGTATTTGCACGTGCTAGGTTAGATCAGTGAATCGCAATCTGGCAAACTTTAGGCTAGGCGGCCCCCTGTAGAGGAACAAGAACATGAGTGGCACACATGAGTGTCGCCGAACAAAACTGAGAAAAGAAAGGAGGACCAACTAAGCAAATGGGGAAGAAGAACAAGAGCGACATACACATGTGCTGCCAGACAGAAGTAGAGAGAGGACCAGATAGGAAAATAGAGACCTCATGGATTCCCTAGGAAACACTGGGAGAAAAAGGAAAACCATTAAGGTTCCAGTATCCTTAGAGCTTACAGGCTCAGACACGGTAAGGTCGGCTATTCTAGGGTGTGCACGTGTGTGCAGGTGTGTGTGGGGGCTGCCTCCTATGTGTTGACGACAATGCCTCCATTGTCAATCAAATCCTGGACGGCATTCCGAAGAGTGTGACACTTGTTTGTCGAATGCCCACATACGTGATGGTATTGGCAAAACAAGTTATCCTTATACCACCTAGGAAGTGGGTTCGACGATGGGCGAATCTCTGGTTGCTGCAAGAATGGCGCAAATTTGGGAAAGATGTTGCTCAACGAATCCCCGAGTGGGGTGAAGTCTCTTTCCTTATGGCGAGGCCACCTCTGTCGTTGCTACTGCCCTTGCTGAACTGGCACAACAGAACATGTCAGTTCAACAATGGTGTGTGGACGTGTAATGTGTACTGAACTAGATGCTGGTGATGATGAGGATATGGATGCAGGTGTTGTGCCTCGTGTGTCAACAACAATTGTCCCACTGTCTATCAAAGTCTGTATGACATTCCGTAAAGTGTAGCACTTATCAGTTGAATACCCTAGGGCTCGATGATAATCGCAGTATGTGCTCACGTCGTACCACGGAGGGAGGAGAGTTGGTGGGTTACGTGGATCTTGGAGTCTCAGAAGAGACACAACCTGAGGAAAAATAGTGCTCAACGGCTCACCAAGTGGAGTGTAGTCACTTTCACCGCGACGAGGAGACCCAATATGGTCACGGCGAATATGGTGAATCTAGAGAAGAAGACTAGACTCGGAAACACTAAGGAAGGATGGGAAAGGATAAGGAAAGAAGTCGCCACCTAGTCTTTTAATGGAAAGATGAGGAAAACCAAACACACAAGAAAACCAAGAAGCAAACAAGATGCAGAAAAAATGTGTGCTCCGTGCCTAATGGATATAATGCACAAATGAATGCGGGTAGAGAAAGGGTAAGGATTCTGGTTACGCATGGGGAAGGGATTAGGCACCCCCATGCACCCGAGAAAACTAAGTCTTTCTAGGTTTCCTTCGTGTCACATGCTATAATGGATGTGTGCTTGCTTATTCTAAACGCGTATGCTAAAGATGACTGGAAAATATGCCAAATCAAAGAGAAGAAATGAAATAAAGAAAAAGTTAATCCGAGGGTCAAATGTAGACATTGAGAATGCTGATTTACTATATGCCCTTGGCGATGAGGAAAATCGTAAAAATCGAGATATTCATGTGAAGTGTCTCGTAAATCAGTGGAAATATCGATAAATCCGAGAAAATCAAATTGAGGAAAATAATCATCCTTTCGGAACAATGTCGGCTTTGTTAAGCCTTTTAATGTATACACTTGGGTGATGGAAAGCCAAATCAAATCTGAAAATACAAAAATTGGAAAGAATCCGAAAAAAAAATGATGAGAAAACCAAGCATAAAAAGAGTTATAAATGCGTGCACGATGTAAGGAAGAAATCACCAGAAAATATGCATGAAAAGGTGCAACAAAATATGCAAAATGCATGTCAGAGTGTAGAGATGAAAATTCCAGGGACCTTTGTGCAAAAAACCCAAATTCTGAACGAAGACTGAAATTCTGAAGCCAAATCATCAAAAATACATAGAAACACACATTCTATGAGATTATGGGGAAATCTAGGGACAAATATGCAAAACTGTGCACTCTAGCCAAATTAAAGGTTCCTAGGTGTTAAAATGCAATTATGCATTGAAACATGCATTTAAAGCAATTTTGTGGAAATTTAGGGTAAAATATGCAAGAAAAAGGATCCATGAAAGTTTCAAGGGCAATTCAATAAATTTACCCTAGAAAACATGCATTCAGTGTGAAATCTATAATGATTAGGGGCTAAAATGCAATTTAACTAGAAAAATATGCATTCAGAGGACTTTCAACAAAGTTTTGGGGTTTAAATGCAATTCCGACAGAGAAATATGCATTCTGTGTTATTTTAATGAAGATCAGGAGTGTAAATGCAATTCTAATAGAGAAATATGCATTCTGTGTTATTTTAACAAAGATTAGGGGTGTAAATGCAATTCTGAGTGAGAAATATGCATTCTGTGTTATTTTAATGAAGATCAGGGGTGTAAATGCAATTCTGACAGAGAAATGCATTCGAAGAGTTTCAAAGAAGCTCAGGGTTCTTTATGCAAAAGTATTGAATTAAAATGCATAAAAAGAGAATCTGGGGGTTTTTATTAAACTTTAAAGTCTGGAAAACATTATTATCAATACTCAGGGGCATATTGCAATATTTTTAGTTAAAACTTTATTCAAACGATTTAAGAAAAATGAGTAGGGACCTAAATGTAAGAGAAAGAACGTATTTGTAATAAAAAAGGACCTAAATGTAACAAATCAAAAGTTTCAGAAATTTAATCAAAGAAAACTATTACTATTTTTTTTTAAAGAAGAAAAGAAACGGCGACTGTCGACGACGGAGCCCCGCCATCGACGACCGCCGGTGCGACACTAGAGGGCTACCCCATGGTCTGATTTAAGATCAGATACCACAAGAAGCAAGAAGTGAAAGAGGGGAATAGATCCAACGGTTTGGATCGAGGATTCAACGGCGGGAGTGGGCCTCCCACCTCCCTTGTCGTGGGGGCAATCCGACGACGGTGTCGGAGAAGAAAGAAGCTCCAGAGGTTGCGGCACGACGATCCAAAGGTCCAGGAGGCTTTGTCATGTTGAGAGGAGCATTTCCCATCCATCACGGGCTGCAATCGAGGAAGATCATGTAATGTGGGTTCCATCTATCGTCGTCGTCACCTTCTCCGGCGAGCATGGTTGTGGGCATGATCTAGGTCTCGTGGCTTACCTCTGAAGTCTCCGGTGTGCTTCGGGTGTGCCGTGGAGTCCTTCTGGATGCCTGGAAAGGCACGGCGGGGCTAGAGGCTCCCATTTCTTCTCTGGCTCGAGTCGTCTTCTCCGGCGACGGCGACCTGGCGCGTCTTCGGCGATCTTCTAGTGGAGGCCTCCGCAGCGACTTGAGTGGGGTTTTGAGGGGTGGAGAAGCAAGAGGGAGGCCAATAGAGGTGGAACTAATACTCTAGGACCAGGGACAAGTCTTGGACCAGTTCCCCCACCTAAGCCACCAAAAAATGACTTCGGCGAGGCCTGAGGGTTGATTCTGACCAGAGAAGGCCTCTGGCCTTGTTGGAATTGACTAAGGGGACACAAGAAGACCTAGGAAGCTAAAATTGAAATTAAATGAGGCTGGAGGAGAGCGTAGCTGGTCTGGCAGTGTGCTCTGCCTTTGTAGCTCATTGGAAGTGGCTGGGTTCTCTCGTTTCTCACCTCCGCAAACTCCCTTCTCTTCCTCGAATTCTCTCAATTTCTCCTCCTCCCTTTCTCTCTCGCTCTGTTCTCTCTCTACTTTTTCTCTTCTCTACTGTCCCTTTTATAGATGGAACTCCAGTGTAACCAACCCACCAACCTCTAACAGAATCCTAACAACCAAGCCAACTAACAAACTCCCTAGCAACCTTCCTAACCAACTAACGCCCGTAACCACCTGCTGCTTCCCCTGCACCCTCCATCCTGCCTACCTGCGCACTGACAGTGATTGACAGTTGTCTGAGCTCGCAGTGACGCATCTGGTGGCTCTGGTTCGTGGAAGGCTCGAGCTTGGCCAAGGCTGCTGCTGGGCAACGTGGTGAGACGGGCTGGAAGAGGAAAGTGGTGTGGTCTGTTGTGATGCAGAAGGAGGACATGAGAGGTTGCTAGTATGGTGGTGGTGAGGTGTTGGGTTTGTGTGGTGTTGGCTGGAGTTGTGAGATGTGAGGGCTGAAGGAGTGGGAGCTTTGTGTATTGGGAGATGATTTATGTATTAGTGTGGTGGAATGGCTGGCAGGTTTGGAAGAAGAAGAAATGGGTTGAAGTATTGTGGGCCTTCATGGGCCCAAATGGGCTTGGTTGAGCTTTGATGGGCATTGGTGAGCTTTGGTGGGCCATGGTGAGCTTCGGTGGGCCTTGGTGTTATGGTGGATTTTAATGGGCCTTCATGGGCTTAATGAGCCATCATTGCCTTTGGGACCAAACTAGGCAGTTCATCTTTGGTGTCTACAGATGCTCCTCCCTGAGTGAGGTTGGAGGACGAGTGGAACAGAGACCGATGCTCAGGGTTGACAAAGACACCTCGCCCGAAGTCATAAAAAAGACTCAGTTATTGGCAACCAGCTACCAGTTGGTGAATGCACTAGAGGCCCTGTCGCCATAGCCGAAGCCAATCATCAAAGAAACCTAACCAAATGACAAGCTGAGAAGTTGACAACCAACTAGCTCGTAAAAGACATGACTAGTTATCACACTTGTCAGAAAAGCACCAAACAAGACTCACGGTGCTTGCCGTCCGAGAAGTGACTGGTCATGGAAGTCATCTGGGTAGTTCGGGCTACCAGCCCAAAGGAGGGATGGAACAAGGATAGTGAGGAATCCGTCAGGCATCACAGGGATTGCCTGGGTAGTTCAGGATACTAGCCCAAAGGAAGGAGGAATATAGTTGGCTTTGATTCCGTCCATTCGGAGTGGAATCCAAAAGCAAAAGAAAGTGGCACTAGGATTCGTTCGAATAGATAGAACCATGGATGGGAAATTCAAAAGCAAAAGGAGGGGGGGGGGGGGTGGCACCACAATTTGTCTTAATAGAGTGAACCGTGTATGGAAAAATCAAAGGCCAAAAAGGTGGCACCAGGATTCATCCGAATAGAACGAATCGTGGATGGGAAAATCAAAGGCGAAAGGGGGTGGCACCAGGATTCATCCGAGTAGAACAAACCTTGGATGGGAAAATCAAAGGCAAAAGGGGG
>JAMKQA010010182.1:0-17026 GCA_024699735.1 Posidonia australis | reverse complement strand
GAATGTTTGTTTTCCTTTTGAGATATATAAATGTATAAAAAAGAAACTATTTATATAGTATTATGTAGTAATTACTCAAGTAGCATCGAAAGTCTATCTTTGAAATAAAACTAACAAAAATTGATGATTTCCACACTACTAGTGAAAATTAAATGACTTGGTCAAACATGAAATTAGTCTTTGTGTGCATTTTTATTCATGTTATTTATCAGATGTGTTGGGAAAAAAATAAGGGTGTAATACTAGATAAACATGATAGTATTAAAGTGAGAGCTTTAGATGGATACTGCTAAGTGAATGAAAATAGCTTGGATGAAATCGAATTGCATCCGAAATCCAAAAATAATGGCTATATATAACTATAAGAATAATTTTATAGAACCTCTATATGATCCATTACTATTTATGCTAGGGAGTGATGGGTAGTAAAAAAAAGAACATCTTTAAAAGTAAGCTTAATCACGAGATTCTTCAATTTAGCGAAAATTATAAGATAGCCTAGATAGATAGTCTTTTGTGATTTTTTTTTCGTTCATTATAAGTTGAATCTATTTTATGTCTACATGACCAAACAATTCTATCAATAAGATCACTATCAAAATTTTGTGGATAGATATCATTTAGTTATGCGGTTGTAAAATACGATCATATTAAAAAAATATTAAAAAAAATTAAAAAAATCTTCAAAAGATGTGCATCCAACTGTTTATTTTATTCAAATTGAAAAATCACATAAAGCTCATACGGATTGAACTTAAAAATGCTGAATTAAATCAAAATATTGTATAAAGGTATCATATGGTCATGTGAAGGTGAAATACAAGTATCTAAAGGAATGAAAGTTTTCAAACAAATACTAATGTAGCTACAGTAGCTGATAATTTTAATAAAAATAAAGAATCACGGTGAAATGGAGTTTGATGCCGTAATATTTTATCAACAAGAGTAACATCTACCTCTTACACCGTGGGATTTTTTGATAAATTAGTGTCAAGAGGGACAACAATCTGTTACAATATCTGAATGTTGGCACAATATAAGCATAAGGTAACAACAACCTGATACACAAGCTCAGGATTTGATGTCTAGAAACAATATCTGGATGTTGACACAATATGAGGACCAAGGAGAAGGTAAAGCCACTGGTCCTAAACGCGACGCAACTCTCGTTGCACAACACAACCCTATCCATTAATCCATAGCTTATCATCGACAGTCTAAACACAACTCTCGTTGCACAGCCACTGGTCTTTTGTTTAGACGGAAGACAAACACACTCGATGGAGAAGAAGAGAGTAGGAATTGTCGGCGCCGGAGTCAGCGGCCCGTCGTCTTCGAGGCCGAGGGCGGCATCGGCGGCGTCTGGGCGCGTACTCTGGAGACGACCGAGCTTCAGACTCCACGGATCGCGTACCGGTTCTCCGACTTCCCGTGGCCGGACGACGTAAAGGAAATGTACCCTCGCAGCAGTCAGGTGATGGATTACCTCGACTCGTACGCGCGCTGTTTCGAGCTGCGTCAATACGTCATCTTCGGTACTCTCGTGGAGGGGATCGAGTTCGTGCGGCCGACGGCGGAGGAGATGAGCTAGTGGGGTCTCTGGGCTGGCACCGGCGACGCGTTCGGTGGTGGGTCGAGAGGGATTTGGCGTATCAGTGCGAGGAACGTTGGCAACGAGGAAAACCAGATGGTTGAAGAGGTAAGTTTTGTCTGACTTTGTCGCGCCAAACTGAGTAAAGAATTAGCTGACGTCAACATGAATCTTAATTACATAGCAGTAACTTTATTTTTGATATCATGAACAGGATTGTGTGTATATCATCTGGTCTACTTAATGCGGTCTAAATTTTGAGTTTTATCCAGGGTTTGTGGTATTTCTTTTGAAAATCAAAAGTTGTCAGGGTAGAAGACGCACTGAGATTGACCAAAGTATATTGTACATGTGAAATAACGAGGTAGATCTTTATCTCAATTCACAAATTTAAATATTTAATTGAGAACCACTTGATAATAACGAGGTAGATCTTTATCTCAATCCACTTTATATATTTAATATATATATATATTAATCATGGAGTGGTAATTAAAGTGATATATATATATATAATCAACACCTAAAACACTAACAAACAGGTTTAAGGCCTGGTTCGGCAAATCAAAATCTTTTGGTTGATCGAGTCAGCACTTTGGTGCAAATCTGATAGCCAAATTAACATACCGAAACAAAATGATATGCCGAAAATCCGTAATTCAGCATACCGAATCCAATTGATATGTCGAACCTGTTGTTTTTTTTTTTTTGAAAAACAGTCATCAGCTCTGAAACCAAATCACCTAGAATAGGAACCTTGGGCGGACCTATTCTTAGAGCCTCATAAATCCTACAAAAATATCAAAACAAAGAATTCCAAGTCTATTATCATTTTGGACAAATTTCATCAAAACCATTAAGTATTACCTGAGATATAAAAGCAAAAGCCAAAGAGCTCTTTCAAAGGCACTATAGCACATATATGAATTCTTCACGAAAATCCACCAAAAATCACTCATAAAATTGTGAAAAACTCGTGGATCAACCATAGTACTTAAATCTAAGTTCCAGTAATCATTTTCGTGGATTTAAACTCAATTAGCATCATTTATCAAGTATTTGACTTAAACGGATAAAGGAGGATTGAGGGGAATGTGTACACTACTGAGGTTTCCAGCGATCCCTCACCTTCTCCAACGAGCTCTCTGCCTCCTCTAGCATCCTCCGAACTCTCACAGCCTCTAGCAAGCTCTCCTCCTCTAACGGCTATTGCTCTCTCCTCTCTCTCAGATCTACCATGGATTCTCCATCTTCTCTCTCCCTCCAGGAAGGTGATGATGGAGGTGGAACTTGACGATGACGACAGAGGACCAGCAGCAACCTTCTCCCTCCCTTCCTACTCTCCTCTGCCTACTCTAGAGAATGAGGAAATACTTCAAATACCCTTAATTCATGAAATACTCTAGAGATAGAGGTCTCAACGGTACTATGGCATCATGCATCATTCCACCTTCGGTCCTGTACACCTACAAGTCACTACACACTAAAGCCAGCAACCTTTAATAAAAATAATTTACTCATTAATTAATTATTATTAATCATAATTAAGTAAGAAGGTAAATACTCGAGATGTTACAGCTCACCAATACATTTGAAACAAACTTAAGTTTTGATTGGAGGATGTTGAATTTCTATAAATGGACTTGGAATTGAACTTCTATTTTTCATTAATGAGTTCCTTGTTCTCGATTATAGTCCCACATTGTAATTCATGGGCCTTATGTAATCCTTGACTACTCCACTTATTGTCGATTGATCTTGACTTGAATGCTCTAATCTAAATACTCCTATAGGTTTATGAGGTAGATTTTCTGATCCTATGCATTGGACGATTTAGTGAGAGTTCCGAACGTTCCATTCTTCCCACCAAATAAAGGTCCAGAGATTTTCAAAGGCAAGGTCATGCACTCCATGGAATTTTCCAACATGGACAATAGTAGTGCTGCAGAACTGTTGATTGAAAAACGTGTAACGATCATCGGTTTCCAAAAAACTGCTTTGGAGATTGCATCCAAGTGTGCTAATTCAAATGGTAAGGACCACCAATGTCTAGGTTCTTCTTGATTTGTAATGGCTTTCTATTATGATCTCTTGTTGTTGCAGCTGTGGAGTATCCTTGCACAATGGTTTGTAAGTCAAAGCACTGGCATGTAATAGATACCCGTGCTTGGGGTGTTGATCTTGGGTTCTTGTATAATAATCGATTCTCGGAGCTATTACTTCATAAACCTGGTGAAGGCTTGCTTTTATATATCTTGGCCGTATTACTATCGCCTCTTGTAAGTTTATTGTTCTTGCTCTTCCTCTTTATGTGTATGTTTCAATATATCGTTATTCATGTGTATGTTTATAGTTCTCGTTATTCCATATTACTATTACATCAATGTATAAGGCTAGTGGATCTCTAATAAATTTTGCAATCACGCCCTTTAAAATTAATTGATATGCATTGTTACTTATGTTTACTCATTTGCATGGACCCAATCTCATGCTTTAGAGATGGATATTTTCCAAAATTGTCGAGAGCTTCCTTAGATGGAAACTACCATTGGAGAAACATGGGATGGTGCCAAACCACAGTTTCTTCCAGGAAATCACCAATTGCACAGGTGCATTTCTCCCAGACAAGTTCTACAATAGAGTGGAAGAAGGGAGCATCATCTTGAGAAAATCACAACATTTTGTGTTCTACGAGACTGGAATCATAACTGATGATGGGGAGCATCATCTTGAGAAAATCACAACATTTTGTGTTCTACGAGACTGGAATCATAACCGATGATGGTGTTTCTACAGAAGCCGACGTTGTGATCTTCGCAACAGGATTCAAAAGTGATCAAAAGATCAGAGATATTTTCACGTTGAGTACCTTCAAGGAGATTGTGATGGGATCATCTTCGACCACAGCACCTCTATACAGGTTCAGTTTTCTTCTGATATCAACGGATTTCCTTACGTCTACATATATTAATTACATCCATAAGAGGTGTTTCCTTCCATGACCAAAGTTGTGCTACAATCTACAGGGAGTGCATACACCCTCGAATCCCACAGCTGGCATTTATCGGTTATTCAATAAGCTTGGTGAGCCTGTACACATCAGAGATGAGATGCAAGTGGTTAGCACATTTCCTTGATGGCAATTTCCGACTGCCTACCATAACTTCTATGGAGAAGGATGTGAAGGAGTGGGAAAAGTACATGAAAAGATACCTTAAGCAACATTTTCGTAGGTCTTCCATATCAACCATTCATACTTGGTACAATGATCAATTATGTCTAGATATGGGATGCAATCCTAGAAGGAAGAAAGGATTCTTTGCTCATTGGTTGGTTCCTTATATTTCAACCGATTATAGAAACGTTCCATGATTAATGAGTTAACAATTATCAACATAATACTGATTTAAGTTTGTAATGATCCTAAAGTAGATGAAGGTGAGGTGCTTGATTAGGTCTTGGACTGTTGAACCTGAAGCATTTAGTTATGTATAATAAAAGAATTTTGTTATGTTTTTTATTGTTATAGAATGAGAAGAAGAAAAAAGGTTTAGTTTTTTTTTGGTTTTAATAAGAAATTATATAAGGGAAATACAATACTAGAATAGACTTAAATGAAGGTAAGAGAGCTATGTTGGGCTTCAGTAGTTTGCCTTTTTCCTTCTTCTTTTTAGATGTACTGGAGAGCAATTGATCAATTTGTTTAAAGTCCTTTTCTTTTTTAAAAAATAGTAGCTTAGTTGTTTGCATTGTGATTTAAATTGTAAAGGAAATTATAGAACCATTATCGATAGCAGGAAAGGCTTCAAGGAAGGGAACAAAGCAAATGACAGTACCAACATGTCCACATAGGATTTTCTATAGGAAGGTGGAATTATGGTCCCAAATACCTCCTATTGTACCAACATGTACTTTTTACACAATCTTGCATGAGAATTGGAGTAAAAAAATCAATGCATAGTGTAGATACTCTGATTTTGCAGTCATTTGGTGACAGAACTTCTGGATTATGCTCTGAGAGCAGTGGCCTAACTTGACCCTTTAAATCCAAAAATAAGCCAAAACCTATACTAAAACCCAAACTAGTAGCCCAAGCCCAAACCAAAATAAGCCCACACCATAGGCCCAACCTAAATCCTAGGCCCACACAAAGCCCATGCAAACCTAACTCATCCTCACCATCCATTCAAAGCCCCCACATCCGACGTCTCTCATGCAACCATATGCCTTATAAAAGCCACCCATCTTCACGTAAGGAGAGGAAGACACCCACGAAAAAGCCCTAGCATTCACATAGAAGAGAGGAGGAGAGAGAGGAAACCCACTCCTTCCTCCATGTCCAGCAGACACTGCCACACCACCAGAGGAGCAACCTACTTGCAAACATCGAAGGCCTCTTCAACCATGCAACGCTAGTATACTCCCCTCCCCTTCTTTTGCATACCTATGTGTTTTTCTAGTCTTTGTAGCATTCTCTACATGCATGCATCTATGTAGAACCCATTCATAGCAACCCATCTACCTTCGTCCTACCCGAGTCCAGCAATTGCATTGCAACCTACGCCTTTCCTCTAACCATCCTTCTCTGGACCCAAATAGCAGCCTCCCATGCCATAACCCAACACCCACCACACCTACCATTGTCGAAACTTTATAGCCTCAACCTTCTCCCACGTCCACAGCAACACCACAACTATCCCAATGTCCCATCGACCCAAACCCCTCCTTTTCAATCGAACCCATCAAAGCCTACAGCCCATCATAGCCTCTCTCACGACCAAGAACCCAGCAGCCAACCACCGTAGTTGTCCTCCCCACTCATCAACACAGCAGCCACAATCGCAACTTTCCACCACCGTAGCACCGTCTTTTCCGTCGAATCCAACCACCAATGGCCTTCTTCCTGCACGAACCCAAATCGAGCCACCTCCACCTGAAACCCTAAAGTAACGCAAGCGCCAAGAGAGGGAGAGAGAGAGAAACCAAACCACACCACAGCCACCTTCCACTGAAACTCTAGACCCATACACACGAGAGAGAGAGAGAGGGGGGGGAGGTAGGTCTTGTAGCCCTAGAGTAGCCCGTGCACGCAAGAGGAGGAAGAAGACATTTCATCACCGTTAATGGAGGTGCCTGGTCTCGTCACTAGACCCATCGGCGATGAGATCCAGCACCTATCAGGCCGGCGACGGGGGACCTTCAGCATACTTTTTCTTGTAGGCTTTGATGTTTACTATTTGTGTTGATTTTTATTGTCTATAGTAACGATTTGAATAAATAAAATGATAATATTCCTGTCCACTGTCTTTTAGCTTTTTACCAGTTTCTAGGGTTGTTTTCTATCCACCAATAGGGTGGAAATTATTTGCTCGACAGCAAGGTTACAGTTCTTTAGGATTCTCTATCTAGTTTAACCAATTGAGCAGAGCGGACCTGGGTCGGTGCCAGTCGGCTACCCATACTCTGTCCCAATTGTAATTATTAGGTCAGGAAACTTAAGGTATCCTAGGGACTTGTTTCAGACTTCACCTTTTTCTCTAAATTTATAACAAACCCTAGTAGATACTTGATATCTTGTTGTTTTGTGTTTACTTATTGCTTTATGGTTTGCTAGGACTGACCCATAAGGATAGAATCCTAGGTTGTGAGACCCTCTTTAGAGAGACAAACCCACAGCCTAGGCCCTCTTGGTGGACCCTAACGAAGGGCAAAGAGCGACACCTAAGAGCCCAAATGCTACTAAGTGACCCCTAGAATCCTTGAAATCAACTTCGCCCCTGCCATAGGAATCTACATGATTGAGCGAATGCAGGTTAATCAAATCAATAAGTAAATATCTGAACCCATTAAAATCGACGTTTTCTCTGAAACTTGATTGCTTAATTAAGCTTGTTTGACATCTGATCTATCCAAGATAGATCTGAGGTGCTGGACTAGTTTGAAGCATGTGCCACCTAACTAAGCGGCGACGCCCCCCGTCGCCCAATAGACCGGTGAGGAGATCTGACGCTGCACTAGCAGGTGATGTCAGAAGAACTGCTCTGTTTGACTTGTTTGCAGGATGGTGTGTATTCTGAGTATGTTTACACTTTACAGGAACATCTGCATGGCATTGCGTGTTATCTGTTTGAGCATACTTTGCCATTTATTCACAAGTATTCATGTTTAATTCTATTTAATAAGTTTCGACCGGCGTTTTCCCAATTTTACCTGCATCCGCATAGCATTAAACATCATACCCACTAGGGCATACAGTAATGACATTTGTGCATAGCCTCTTGCATCTCGCCCATGGGAGTACAGTAATCGGGATAATTGCCTACATCATGTTCCGAATCGACTTCCATGATATCGCCCAAGAACATACAATAAATAGCATTCGTGCTAACATACTGTCTTGAACATTGCATGCATTGTTTTCCATCATGTTTTTTTTTTTTTGATTTCTTACTTTCATCTCCAAGGCAAGGATGTTTACTATGTCGAACTTTTGTGAACCGTCGATCTAAAACTCGTACAACGTGACTGAGTATTAGGTTGTATGGTTTTTTACCTCTTGCATTTCGTTTATTTTCACATGGCATGAAGTATACATCTATCTTAGACACAAGCAAGCATACGTTCGCATTTACCACACACACGAGCGGAAAAGCGCAGAAAGACCAATTTGTCAGGCATACGAGAGCGCCTGACACCTTCCCCGTGCGTAACAGGAGTCCTTACCCGTTTTTCTGCCCGCAATGACATATATGTTATCCATTGGCATTGGAGTCTTTTTTATTTTTATTTTTTTTGTTTGTTTTGCATCGCATTGCATTTTTCCGATTTTCCTCGTCTTTCTGTTAAATAGACTAGGTGACGACTCTCGTTATCCATTTGTTTTGTTTTTATGTGTTTTTCGGTGTTTTCGAGTCGAGTGTCCCTTTCCTCAAACTCATTGCTTCCGCCATGGTCCTATCGATCCTTGTGTGTGCTTCTCATAGATAGAGGCTCACAGGGGTCTCCCTCGCCATCATGGTCACACATAGTGTTGTCATCTGTGTGCGATTTTGTTATTATCCCCATAGGTTATAACGCTAACAATGTCTATTTTTTTAAACAGTAAGAATATATTAAAATAAGTCTATACTTAGCTATAGGTATCACCATTAAGTATCAAAAATTATAGAAAGTTAAGTCTCTAGAGATATAAGAAGACAATAAGATACAAAGTAAATGAGAAAGTTAAGTCCCCAAAGATAGTCTTATATAGTGGAAGGGGCTAATAAAATACAGCCATAACAAAATACAAGCTCCAAAAAAACAAAATGAGGTTGAGCCTGAAAAGAAGCTAAGAGTCTTGTGTAGAAGTGTCGAAGGAGTTGGGGAACTCCAATTGCTGAGACCAAGGTAGCTAGGACCATAGGACGAGAGTGCTTATTTCATAATTTCCTTGTTGGACTTCATCTGCATTAGAGAACTTGGGATAGAAGCTTGCTCAAGTCCCTTTCCAACAAGCGAATTATCTATCCAACAAGCTATTTGAGACAGAATATTATGAAATATAGAGGAAATATTTCTACCCAAGCTACTAAAAACGACATCATATCTATTTAACCACAAACACCATAAGGCAACAAGTAAAAAAGTATTCTAGCATCATCTAGTAATAGTAAAATTGAAAATAGAATGAAAAGAAAAAAATTTCTAATAAATTGATGTAAGACCTGGAAATTCATTTAATTGTGAATATACTTTTTAATGAATTTAATTGTAGACGGGTGTTACTGGTGCAAGGTCATTTTAGTATTCGGTGGTTTTGTACTTGGATCTCACTATTTGGCCTATTTTGTGCCTTGTTATTTTGTGGGCATTGTGCTTGTGCCACAGTGCACATGTGGATGTGCAAGTGGGGCTGTGTGGTTGGCCTCGTGTTTTGAGGCTGGTTGTTGGGGGCAAGGACGTGCAGGTGCATGCTCTTGGTAGTTGGATGCATACGAACCTGACTCCTCCTGCACATATAAGAAGAGGTGATGGGTTGAAGCTTCTCCCGCACTCTTCCTTCCCTTTCCCTTCTTGCCATCTTCCTCTTCTTTCTTCTCTCCTTCCCCACTCACACACACCGCCTCACTCCATCTCCCCTTCCTTTCTGCCACTTCCTCCCTTACATTCCCCTCATCCTTCTCCTTCTTTCCCCTCCTTCCTTCCTTCAGCCTCGTTCTCCCCTCCTTCCTCTTCTCCACCCGGTGTGAGTGACTAAGAGAGAGACAGAGACAAAGAGTGAGAGTGTGAGAGAGAGAGAGGCGGGGGTGGTGCGATGGTACTCATGTTAGCTAGAGGACTTTAGACTTCTTCCTTGGCATTGAGAGAGCTTAAGGAGCAGCTGAGGACGTTCGAAGGTCGAGGTGATCGCCAGAGAGCTCGTTGTTGGCTAGAGGATGGCCGACGGTCATCGTGAGGTACACACCTCACATTCTGTTGTAGAATGCATGAAAAATGTAGTAAATGCCTGGGATTGCATGAAATCTTAGTGTATAATGTGTTTATGAAGTTATTGTGAATTTATGGTGAATTATGGGGCATTTATGACCATTAATGGGGGTTGGTGTGTTTGGGTCATTTTTGACCCCTCTTACTTTGTGAATTTGGTTTGTGAGCTGTGGTGCATGGATTTGGTTCTCATTTGTGTGGTTTTGGAGTAGACTCATGCGTCCATGTGTCGTATTTATCTCATAGATTGTGGATTTTGTTTGATGGATCTACCCTTGGTCACAAGTTGAGCGAGGAGCCAGATTAGGGCTCAGGCCATGTTTGCTAGAATAGGGAAAATCAGTATGCCATTTTTGAATTGTATGTCATTTTCCTATTAGATTTGTCCCTTTAGTCTTTGTTTCAATCGACTGAATTTGTTCGATCTGCCATTCTAGGCCCTTAAGTGTTAACAACTGACCTAGTTTGGTTCACCGTTATTCTTCGGTCTACCAAATAAGAATTTTTGGACGACCGTTTTAAGTTTTAGTCTACCGTTTCTAGTGTCCTGAGCCAAGTTCGATCGACTGGTCCAATTCGATATGCCAAATCAGGTTTGAGTACTGTTTTGAAGGTGATTTTAGTAGTTTTATCGGATTGATTTGTTTTACCTATATTGAGGCAGATTTTAGGCCATCAGTGGTAGTCTTGTGTGGACAATTGGTGTGCTAGTTTTGTGGATTTTGAAAGATATAAAATGATTTTGAAAAGTAATTTCAAAAGAAATATAGCTTGATTTGTAAAAGAGTTTTCCATGCTTTTTATGTATGGGCCAAGATACTATGGGTTGTGCTGCTTGGACCAGGGATGTGACAACATTCCCGAGTGGTCAGGTGCGTCACCTAGGTTGAGGCTGGGGATCAAGAGACTGTAGGCAAGTGTTTATCAGGTCTTGGAAGTATGAAACTCCTTGACTGTCGTTTATAAGGTTGAGGTTGAGATTCATGGGTTTGAGGTGTCAACTAAAGCCAAAGGTATGGTACTCTAGTTGTTTCTGGACACTGAGACTCGAGGTATTGCAGGTGGCGAGGAGACACTCCCACAGACCAGGTACCATGTGGAGGATGCAGAGAGAGTGTACCCTGTGATGGCTAAAGCGGGTAGTACATGTGCCATGCGGTTGGTAACGTCCTAAGTGATAGTACAGCCTTCCGAGTTGAAGTTGGCATTGTGAGAGTTCTCCAGGTGGAAGGACTATGAGACGGATTCGTTCCTGCATAGGGTGGCAAGTTTCGTGATAGTGCAGTGCACCTCGGTGGCTACTTGTGGCTAGAATTGGTTACCTAGCGGCAGGCATCACGACTCAGTGTGGTTGTGATTTTAGCCAGTATGGTGTAGGTTTTAGATTTTGGCCGATATGGCCCGTGTTTGGTGGTTTCGGCCAATTGAGCCTGGTTTTGATATACGGATGATTTTCTTGTGAGCTTGTGACTTCAGAAGAGAATGGATAAAATGTTTTGAAATGAGATTTGTGACTTTGACCGGTTGGACCTGATTTACAAGGCTTGGTGAATTTAGTGAAAATGTTTTCAAAAAGGATTTTAAAGAGAAGAACTTGATTTTGGTTTTTCGTGAGGTGTGTGCTAGGTGACTTTCTGGTTACTCACGTGTGTTTTTGTGTGATTTTAGATTGTAAGTGCAAGCAAGCATCTTTTGTTGAGTTTAATGCATATAGTCAGAGTTTCGTAGCCACACATCAAGCTCTTGGTAGTTCAGATGCTTTAGATTAGCTTTTAATTTCCTGTAATTTAGTTTTAAATTACGTTGAAATTATTTTGGCTAATGTGTTTGTATTAGTAGCGACTTGAGTCGTTACAATTGATGTTGTAAATGATGTTAAGATTCCTAAGCAAAAATTCCCAAATACTTTTAGAAATAGAGGAATGTAGAAAAATGTGTAGGTTAGTTTTCTCCTATGCTCCATAGATATCAAAGTGATTTGATTTCTGACAACCCCTTTTAACTAAATTAGCTCAAAAAAGAATCTTATCGTGCAATACCAATCATCTTTTAACATTGTATAACAACTTTAGACAGTGAAGATTTTGTTAGTTGTCAAAGTTCAGAAGATAGAATTGTCATCAACAAATAAGGATAAAGTATTCAACAGGCCAAACAACTACTAAAATGAATAACTAATATTATGAGTAGCAATAAACATTTTATTGATAAAAGCCTCCTCCCTTCTACTTAAAAAAAGAGTAACATCCTATCCAATGAAATTTTTTGTTCTTGGCCAATAAAAACAAATCAAGATACACAAGTTTTAATACTGTATTGGTAGACCACTTATTTTCCCAAAATAGCACTTTCTTACCATTATTTACTGAGAATGTAGAAAAGGTATTGATAATTGGGTAACAAGCATTGAGTTCCTTCCAAATAAGTAAGGAATTTGGCGAGGAAATATTCAATGAGGCCCCATTAAGGTGAAAGTATCTAGTCTTAATAAGAGAGGGCCACTTTAACCGATACCTATTGCCCAAAAGTTGCCAAAACATTTTACACTTGAGAGCTAAACTGAAGTTTTTGAGATTTATGATATCCAGTCCATCCTGATATTTTTTCCTTTAGATACATTGTCATTTAGAAAGGGGCAAGCCTTTATTAGTAGTAGAATTTGTGTGGACCAAACAAATCTCTGTCTAATCTTGTCAATTTCTTTCTCAACCTTAGCAGATAAGTGGAGAATAGATAGATAATAAGTTAAGAATGCTTGAAAGTATTGAGTTTAGGAGGGTGAAGTTATCTCCAATAGATAGTATTTAGATTTCCAAGATTCTAGTTTACCTATGTTCGTATCGATGACTGGGGCCTAATCAATGAAGGAGTCTTTTTTCAAATGTAAGGGTAGGCCAATGTAAGAGATAGGAAAAAGAGACTAGCATCCCAACATGGTACTGTATCTATCAACTAAAAGATCAGATATACCAATGTCAGTTAAACAAGATTTGTTGAAATTAATCTTCAAACCAAAATAAGTTTGAAAATAGCAAAGGATCTGTTTAAGG
The DNA here is from genome assembly GCA_024699735.1 of Posidonia australis. Classification (NCBI taxonomy): domain Eukaryota; kingdom Viridiplantae; phylum Streptophyta; class Magnoliopsida; order Alismatales; family Posidoniaceae; genus Posidonia; species Posidonia australis. Next base: position 3,916 of record JAMKQA010010182.1, on the reverse strand, counting down.
TTGATAATACAACTGTCAAAAAGGATTAGGAAAAATAAAGTGTCGTCAACATATTGAATGTTTAAGATTTCAAGACTAGAACGGGGAAATTGTATTCCTTTAATTAATTTATTCTCCTTCCTAAGAGAGAGCATTCTATTTAACACATGGATGACTATTATAAATAATAAAGGAGATAGGGAATCGCCTTGCCTAAGCCCATTTGAAGCCCCAAAGAAATCTTTAGGAGATCCATTGACTAAAATGGAGAATTTGGCTATTGTTATACACATTTTGATCCAACTAATTCATTTCTCTCCAAAACCAAAGCCTTGAAGAGAATTCAATAAGAACTCATAATTAACATTGTCAAAGACTTTTTCAAAATCCAATTTAAGCATTTGACTAGGCTTTCTAGAGGAGTGTAGGAGATAAAGTGTTTCCTGTACTACAAAAAAACAATCGCTAATACTACGATCAGACAAAAAGGCACTCTAAGTATCATCTAAAAGAGAGTTAAGTATAGGACTTGGCCTAGTAACAAGACATTTAGAAATTATTTTATAATTGCTATTAAGTAGGCTAATAGGTCAACAATTTTGTATTTTCTCTACCTTAATTCTTTTAGGAATGAGAGTAATAAATGTTTAATTAATACTTAGCAAAATATCAATGTTGCTAGCCTCATAGAAGAATTGAAATAGGTCTACTGAATCTCCCTTCAGAATATGCTAGAAATGATGATAAAAGCAAAGAGGGAAGCAATCAGGAGCCGAGGACTTATCCCCAGCCCCCAGGTAATGAAAAGGCATTCCTTTTTATTTCTTCCTCAAAGAATGGAACTTCAAGGATAAGAGGTTGAGCAATATTACTAGGAACGAGGAGATCCCAACGTAGACTAAATTTAGGTGCCAAAGGTTTATTGACAAGGTCATAGAAGTGCTTTTCAATAGTATTGCAAATTAAGGAAGGAGAATCAGATCATGCTCTATTGATGAGCAAAGAAGTTATAGAATTAGTCATTCTCCTATTGTTGATGACCTTGTGGAAAAAGGAGGTATTTAGATCGCCCTCCTTTAACCATTGGATTCTAGAGCACTATTTCCAATAGATTTCCTACCCAAGTAGGATATTGGAATGTTCTTTTCTTAGGGTTGTTTCAAAGTTCATTCTCCAATTGAGAGGAGACAAGATTCATGTTGAATATCAAGGGAAAGAATCTTATCGTCATTTTCTTTTAATTTATTGCAGTTATCATCTCTATGTTAGGAAAGCCAAGTTTTAATAGTCCATTTGACAACTTTAAGCTTATAAGAAAACTTAGTAATAGGATTTGCATCACTTATGAAGGTTTCCCAATAGCCCTGAATTAACCTATCAAAACCATCTATCAATGTCCAAGATCTAAAGAATCTAAAAGGGAAAGGACCCCAACTAGATGGTTTAGTGTTAATGCATATAGGAATATGATATGAATAAGTCTAGCTTTCCTCGAACAAGTGGAATCTGAGAAATGAGATTCCTAGCTGGGAGACACTAGGGATCTATCCAACTTTGCAGAAATAGTATTTTCCTATAAGAGAGACCAAGTAAAGGAACAATTTGTGGGTGACGGTCAACAAGGTTGGAACTAGCAATGAAATTATTAAACTGTATCATGATGGAGGTGAGAGCAGCCCTAGTTAACTTCTTATGAGAAAATCTGATAATATTAAAGTCTCCCCCAATGACCTAATTGTCACTCACATGAAACTGCAATAAGTTCTTTTAAGAATGGTATTTTTTGAGTTGGTAAACTGTTGGGGGCAAGGACGTACAGATGCATGCGCATGCATGCTCTTGGTAGTTGGATGCATGCGAACTCAACTCCTCCTGCACGTATAAGAAGAGGTGACTAGCTGAAGCTTCTCCCGCACTCTTCCTTCCCCTTCCCTTCCCACCATCTTCCTCTTCTTTCTTCTTTCATTCCCCACTCGCACGCACCGCCTCACTCCTCCTCCTCTTCCGTTCCGCCACTTCCTCTTTCACCTTCCCCTCCTCCTTCTCCTTCTTTCCCGTCCTTCCTTCCTCTAGCCTCGTTCTCCCTCCTTCGTCTTCTCCACCAAGTGTGAGTGAGAGAGAGAGATAGAGACAAAGAGTGAGAGAGAGAGGCAGGGGTGGTGCGGTGGTACTTGCGTCGGCCAGAGGACTCTAGACTTCTTCCTTAACATCGAGAGAGCTCAAGGAGCGGCTGAGGACGTTCGAGGGTCGAGGTGATTGTCGGAGAGTGCGTTGCTAGCCGGAGGATCGTCGACGGTCATCGTGAGTTACACACCTCACATTTTCTTGTAGAATACATGAAAAATATAATAAATGCCTAGGTGATCAAAAGATTAGAGATATTTTCATGTCAAGTACCTTCAAGGAGATTGTGATGGGATCATCTTCAACAATAGTTTTTCTATACAGTTTCAATTTTCTTCTAATATCAACAAATTTCCTTACTTCTATATATATTGCGTCCATAAGAGGTATTTCCTTTCATGACCAAAGTTATGTTACAATTTACAGGGAGTGCATACACCCTCGAGTCCCACAATTAGCAATTATCGACTATTCGGAAAGCTTGGTGAACCTGTACACATCAGAGATGAGATGCAAGTGATTAGCACATTTCCTTGATGGCAATTTCCAACTACCTACCATAACTCTTGTGGAAAAGGATGTGAAGGAGTGGGAAAAGTGCATGAGAAGATACCTTAAGCAACTTTTTCGAAGGTTTTCCATAACAAGTTTTCATACTTGGTATAGTAATCGTTTATGTCTCGATATGGGATGCGAAGAAAGGATTCTTTGTTGATTTGGGATGTGAAGAAAGTATTCATACTCAATAGGTCGATTTTAGGGTCTATATAACAGAGTCCTTAAGGAAGTGATGCACACATTTCTAATTGTTTCTTTAATGGTTCAAAATGCTTCCTTTAAAATTTTTTTTTTAATATGTTAACGAGGTGGGCGCCAGCAACATATATATTAGCTAGTTCGAATTTGAATGTGAGGAAGATGCATATAAGTTTGCAACTGATGCTGATCTAATTATTGCGTACGGTATCCAAACGTAGTGGTAACAAAATCCAGGTTATGACTTTTTCCGTTTTTTTTGTTTTTTTTTTGAAAGAAAACCATGGTTTAGTACACTCACAAGTCCTGGAGAACAAGTAGAAACATCTCCCAGAAAACATCCTGAGAAAGAGAAAATATTCAATAGATTTGATAAGATTTGAACACTGTTATGCACCAAAAGTTTGCTGCAGAACAAGCACCCTACAAAGAGATACAACAATCAGTTTGCCACAGAATAAGCACCCTACAAAGAGACACAACTGAATGTTGTATCTCAACTGAATGTTGTATCATAGCAAGTTGTTTCCTGTCTTGTCTGATCTTGGGACAAGCACCCAACAAAATATGACACTTGAGATTAGAGTAGGAAAACGGGCATGGTCGGGCCGATCCGGTCCATGAAACACTCAGCCCACCCAAGCCTGGATCGGGCCTGTTCATGCAGCCCATGGGCCCGACACGGCCCATGGTCAGTATGTGGGTCGGGCCTGCGGACCGGGTCGGGTCGGGTCATTGAGCCTAAAATGAATTTTAAATTATTTTTTTATTAATAAAAAATATTTGAAATACAACAATTTTTTTACATAAAAAATATAAAAGATATTTACATCATTTGTTTTACATTTTTTTTAAAATTTTTACATCAAGAATTATTCATTTGGGGAGTATGTTCTTCCTATTGAAGTTGATGTCTGTAGACACCCCGATTTTGCAGTCACTCGACGGCAGGCTCCTCTGGAAGACGCTCTGGTTGCAACCACCACTCCTAAACCCTAACTCCATAAGACCACCAGACCCAAACAGACCCCACTTAGGCCCACACAGGCCCACACAA
>JAMKQA010010181.1:0-24414 GCA_024699735.1 Posidonia australis | reverse complement strand
ATGCATTTTAAATTGCATTTGGCATATAGCAAGGCAATGATGAAAACTCACTCGAGATTTTAGATCTTTGATCTTATTATGCAATATTCTTGCATCAATACTAGTCCCGCAATACGAGTGATACTTCTGAGCATTAGGACACACTCCTACACATTATGCACCTATATTTTAGACACCACACACATAAGCATGGCATGACATATCGCCCTTGGGTGCATAACAAAGGCTGAAAAGTCGACATTTCATTAACAATTGAGAAACCAATAGAAGACCGATTTATCGGGCGTACGAGGGTGTCTAACACCTTCCTCGTGCATAACAGGGATCCTTACCCATATTTCTAGTTTACGAAGACCTTTTCCATTGTTTTTGTATGATTTTCATGTTTTATATGGTTTTCCTCGTCTTCCATTTTAATAGACTAGGTGGCGACTCCTGCATTTACATATATTTTATTTTTACCGTAATTTTGCCGACTTTGGCAATATTGTTTATTTTTGTCATTCTCGCTGGCATGGTTACAATAACGATTATAAGTAAATTGATTATAGTGAAAAGTTAGTTTTTTTAAGTTGGTTTTGTTAAGAGTTTGTTCTTGTTCTTATAATCTTGTTTGGATGAATAAATATGAAAAGCGATTATTTTTTATTGAAATATTTAGATTTTTTTATTATACAAAGTCAAAACCCTTGTCGTCTACCTCTTCCTCCCATCATCCTCCTCTCCCTCCCCTCTTGTGTTTGTTCTCCTGTCCACACGCAGTCGCAGATCAAATTCGATGGAGCAACAAATGGTGATGGACGATCCTCGACCCCGATGTGTTCTCGTTCGAGTCGTTGGAGATCCCTTTCCTCCTCCTCCTCTCTCTACCCTCTTGTGTCTGCTCTATTCTCTTGTCTCACTTCCGCTAAAGTCCTAAATCTCCTCCACGTGCAGTCGCAGATCGAATTCGATGGAGTACCAGATGGCGACGATCCTTGGCCCTGATTGAATCTAATGGAGTAGTAGATCACCACCACCTTGACACTCTAGCTCTCAAGCTTAGTCACCTCCTCCAATCCTTCGTGCACCTTGAGATTTGGGGCATGGCCTTCTTCTCCTCTGTGGTGGAGGTGATAGGGTCCTTCTCGGCTTTCTTCTCCTCCGTGGCTGAGGCAAGTTTCTTCTCCATCGACTTCTTCTTCGCTTTCGATGCTATCGTGATTGAGGTGAGGAGGAGGTTTGGAGACAAGGAAATGGAAAGGAGAGTTGGAAAGAGAGGGAAGCAAGAAGAAGAGGAAGAAGAAGATCGAAAGAAAAGAGAGAGTTTCTGTGTAATATTGTATTTTTAAAGAGGATGATATAAGAAACATTTGAAAAAAAAATTAGTATTTTTAAAAAAATTATCTTTTATAAATTTTTTTTCAATGTTTTTGATGTGTTTTATATATGATAAAAAAAACTAACGTTTTAACTAAATTGACTTTTTTTTATGTTTTTGATTTAATTTTTTCTTCATAAGCAATTATTTTTAATAAACTATAGAAAAAAATCGTTGTCAAACGTTACGTAAGATAATCCAATTTTCATGATCCCCCGTTACGAATAGATTTCAAATTCAAACAATCCCACAACCCCTCAATAAGTACGACCAAACAACCCCTCACCCCCTACTCACAATTCGGTTTGTGCTCTCTCTCTCTCTCTCTCTCTCGATGACGATGACGACGGTGAAGAAGCTAACCCTGAGGTGCTCCGACGGCGAGACATTCGAGGTGGAGGAGAACGTCGCCGTCGTCTGCCAAACCCTGAGGCACATGATCGAGGACGACTGCGCCGGGAACACCATCCCCATCCCCAACGTCAACGGCGCCATCTTCGCCAAGGTCCTCGAGTACTGCAAGAAGCACATCAACGTCGTCGGCGGCGAGAACAACAGCATCAGCAGCAAGAACACCAGCAACGGCGAAGAGAAGAGTGAGCTGAGGGAGTGGGACAGGGAATTCGCCAACGTGGACAGCGGCACGCTCTTCGACCTCATCTTGGCGGCGAACTACCTCAACATCAGGGGCCTGCTGGATCTCACGTGCCAGACCGTGGCGGACTACATCAAGGACAAGCAGGTCGACGAGGTGCGGGAGTTGTTCAGCATCAAGAACGATTTCACCCCGGAGGAGGAGGCCGCCGTGCGCAGCGAGAACCAATGGGCATTCGATTGAAAAATTTGTAGACGGGGGTTTAAGGTTTCTTGAAAAATTTCCTGAATTTTTCTGATTCATTCCAAAAGGAAACCTTTACTTATAGGATTAGTTATTGATTTTCTCTTTTCTTTTAGGGTTTGGTCTTTTCTTTTTAGCTGTATTGTTGATAGTATTTCGTTTTTTCCTTTCTTTTACAGTTGGTTGCATGATAACCATGGCAGGCTCTGTTTTTCCCCTATCTTTTCCACTCGAGATTCACAAGCCAAGATAAAAACTGATTTTTGTTCTTGTCATTCTCTTGTAACCTTACCATCATCCTGAAAATACCATGTTGATTCGAATCGTATCATAGTCTACAAAGTGCCATTATATCAGACATTGAGGTTTTGAGGGATTTTAAAGTTTCACTTTTGTATGACAGTTTAGAACGGTTTGCTTATAGTTGCAATTTTCATTATCTATACTTTTGAATTATAGGGTAACATCGAAAGTTTTCACATATCCATCAAAATATTAATTATATGATACCATTATGAGTAACTTAGACTCTTCCATTTATTAACTATCAAACACGAGCATGAAGACCCTTAGTTATATCTAGTTTTACTAGAGGTTCTCTTCCACGAGAAAAGTATCATTTAAGATGGACAATCTTAGGTAGTTTGGTACGTTGGAATGGAGAATGGAACGAGAGATTTTCATTTTAATGTTTGGTACAAAAAAAATTTAGGAATAGACATGGAAATGAAATTTCCTTGGGAATCAAATTCTCATTGAACATGGGAATTTCATTCCTTCCCGAGAGGTTAGGAATTTCATTCCTTCCGCAGCTATCTCTCCTCATCCGTGGCGTGTTCCCGACGTCTGTCACTCTTAGTCATAAAATGCTGGACTCACCCGCAGGTTGGACCGGACCGAGTCAGGTTGAGCCTCTTTTAATAGACCATGGGCCTGACACGGTCCACAGCCTGTCGATGGGCTAGTCTGGTCCATTGGGCCAAAATTTAAATTTTAAAATTAAAATTTGTTATTAATAAAAAAATATTTTTTTAATACATTAAAAAAAAATACATAGAAAATTAAAAAAATACAAAAGATGTTTTACATCGTTGCACAATAACATTCTTGAGGAACTTTACGAATACTTTTTTTTATTTCAAGTCTATGGGCCCCAGTCCTTTTTTTTAAAATTTCTGGGTCGGCCCGACCTAATCCTCATTTACAGGCCAAAATGGACCTATTCTACGGGCCTACGGGAGCCTAGCACATGGGCTCAGCACGGCCCACGGTGGGCCTAGCCTGGCTCGACTCGGTGCTGGGCTAGAAGGGCTGAGGTTGTGGTGGGCTTAGGCTGGACTGGATGGCCCAAGGTCGGTCCGACCCGATTTCCATGTCTAGTCACCTTCCTCATTCTTCGAGGCCCTCCCTTTTTTTATTGTATTCTTTTCCTACAAATCATATTCTAAATTCTTTTGAAATTTTTTTATAGAAATCATATTCTAAATTATTTTTAAAATTTTATTTGAGAAATAAAAGATTCATCAGTAGAAGTTAACTTCTAATAATACTCTAATTACCTTTTTGCCCATTCACACACAAAACACACAACAAACACCTACACCGACTGAAGGACGCCACAACCGAGGACTAGGGACTTTGCCACTACCATGAACGTGGCGATGAGGCGAGATCCTCACCGTTCCTAGCCAAAGAGGACAATCCATGCCTTCTAGTGAAGCAAGAAGCGAGTGACGGAGGCCTCTCTTACACAATCATCGAGGAGAAGCCTTCCTTGTAGGAGTCATCAGAGGCGAGGGGTAGGTAATTGCGAGAAGTAGGAGTAGAGGAGGAAGAGAAAGAGGAGGAGAAGGGGGAGACAAAGTTGAGTGATGGCTGGAAGTAGAAGATTAGGGTGAAGGTGAGCATCAGCGTAGGGTGGTGAGGGTTTCCTTGGGGGTTAGTGTATGGTAAAGGAGTTTCTGTTAGAATGTTGTAGATGGTGTATGGTTCTACTAGTGGTTTTTACCATTGTCGTTGGTGGTTGTGCCATTGCCACTAGTGGTGGATGACTGTTGTGGGAGTGGAGGATGAAGGAGAAGATATGAGTGTTGTGTATTTTGAGATTGTAGTCTTGTAGTTTATGGAAATGGAAATGAAAATGGAGAATTATGGTCAATGGCATGGGTATTTTAAAGTAAATATTAAAAAAAACAAGGGCATTAAACCAACTGCTCCAACACAGTTGGCCAGGGGAGGTGGTACGTGTCTGTCCCTTGAGTTCGAACTGAGGATAGATAAGGGGGAAATAGTCCCCTAATGGTGTTATTTTTTTCGATTTTTACTAGAAACTTTCTTAAATCCATCAGTTTCTCCAATTATACAAAAATATACGTGGATTGTCCATCCAGAAGTTCTAGTTTCTAGGAAAAGTGGAATAATAAATACTATTTGGAACCACTTCTGCGTATTTTTACTTCTACCAGAAATTAATGGCTAAAATTTGGATCGAAGTGATTCTAAATGGACCTTATGTCTGTGACCATAAACAAATGTTTCACACCATGTGTGTAAACAAACAACAACCAACACATGAACAATTCTCACAAATATATGAAGCAATACTTTTTTAAACGGTCACGTTAGCCAAAAACAGGAAAAAAAGACATGCAAAATTTTCGACACAAAAGCAATAATAGACAAGGTAGGAAAGAAGTCATAGGTAAGAAAAGTATCACAAAAGAACATTCATATGTCAAATTCGAAACTTTAAAAGCAATAAAAGGAGACATCTTGATTGTGTTCCAACAAGCGTAATCCAACCATATTACACATAGGAGGCATTTAGATAGTGTTCGGATAAATGGGGTCCAATTGTTTCAGAGCTCCCTTAGCTTCCACAATAGCCAAGTGGGCTCCACGTGCAATACAAACAACTTATTTTGGGAGTACTCTTGGATAACTTTTTTTTTTACTCTTCTTGCATCAAGAGCATATTCCACAATCATAATCAAAATGTCAACGTTTTGTGAAGATGACAATTATGTCAATTGGCTCCCAGAAATCTTATTGATAACCACACTAGAAACGTAGAAGAATATTATGTGTTAAACAAGTTCTGCTTGCTGGTCACTAGCAAATTTGGTTCCCACACCTCCAACTTCTTCTTCCACGTTATTTCAGATTTCAAATTCAAGCTTTATGTCCAAATTATACTTTTATCTTTCTATCCTATACTAGAGAAATAATTAAACTTCAACTACAATAATATTGAATCAATTGAGGTAAGATTCAAACATGGTAGTTCATGTCGAAAACTGGTTTTTATTTGCATCCTACAGTTCTGTACGTAATTTAAGCAAACTATTCAATTAAGTAAGATTTGATTAATATCATTTCTTTCACTCATAAACGAAACTAGTATTACTAATCAGATACTTTCAGCTACTTACAAATTGGTTAAGAACTAAAATTTCCAAAAATAAGCACCAACCATTAAATTGCAAAGAACAACGTCAACAATCATATGTGATCGAATCAGTTGGTTAGCTATTCAATCAAGTCCCTCGTTAAATTGCCAGTACAGAGCAAATTAGACTCGTATACGATCAAATTTTATTTGACTCAATCAAAGAAAAGTAGCATTAATAATTTTATTACCAAAGCATAACTTGGTATTGGTTTCTCAACGTAACATCATCCGGTGACTGCTGTCAACCTCCATCAAATTGCATAGGTGCGACTGTAGTTACGTTCACTCCCATTACCCTGTTTTAGTTAATCCAACAAATTATGAAACTGCTAGTAAATAAAGCATCGAAAAAAATTACAAAGGACATGCACTATCCATTTATGAGGCAAATTGAAGAATGAACCATCAATCCTTGCATCAAGAGCATGCACTATCATTTTAATCTCAAGCATGAAAAAAAATTGTAGAGTAAACTAAAGCATTGAACTGTGACAGTTCACAAACATAGATCTACATTACTAAAGGCTTTGCACTTGCTTTCCATGACTCGTATGTCGTCCTCAACCATTTAATTTTGTGTGACAGGGTTTCATCTGCATAAAAGCCTTCCTTAGTTCCTTCTTTTCAAAGCGGAAACATTGCATAAATATCTAGACTAGAGTTAACTTCAACACCATCGGCCAAATTAGTATCGAGACAAGCTACCATGGAATACATTTCTTCATGTTCTTTCAACGCATCCATGTAAGACCCAATTGATTCAAGTGCTATTCCTGGGCAACTCCTTGACCAACCACCTTTGATTTTTGTGAGTAGCAATATTTGCGTATTTTGTAGAGGTCCCACCATGAACAAAGGAGAAGGAAGCTTCCTAAGAATGTAGAATAAAGCAAAATGGTTGGTCCCATGGTACATCGTAATTGTCATGTTTGTAGTCATCTTTCTCATACTCAACTTTAGAGGGAACACTTGTTGCACTTGGCACGATTGCATACTCTTCGGTCACCGCATTAGAATGAATTTTTTAGTTTTTTCTTGTACTTGAGTAGTTTGTATTTGAACTCGTGACAAGTAGGTTTACTTTAGGAGTGTAAACGAAGCAAATCTATTAATATTCGAATTTGAATTTGAAGATTTTCATCTATATTCGAATTTGTATCCGTATCCGAATGAATGTTAAATTTAACATCCATATTTAAATTTATCGGATGCATCCAATTATCCAAATTCGATCAAGAACCTAAATGCGAATACATCATTCTTAAGCTTCTCAGACTTGTTCTTTAGTTGGGCACAGGTGTGGATTAGTCCTGTTTATTGGAGTCAGTAAGGTTGAGTTGTTTGGTGGAAGGCTTCCACCCCTCAAGTCTTCTTTGTGAACCAAGCCTTCCACCACGTGATGGGTATGAGTTTGCATGTTGATGACAAATTTTAATAACCGCAAGTGCATGGTGTACTATGTAATACAAAGACAAATGCAGATCGATCCTACAAAGAAAAGTGAATTTTAGATTTTAACTATAATTGTCAAATTATAATGGAAGATAAGAATATGGAATTGGAATTTGGTGAAATAAAAGAAAATATAACGATTTTAATATTTGAAATTGTATGATAAAGTTTAGGATTTTGAATATACTATGTAATTAACATGATGATCAACTAGTTCACTCTCTGTTCCTTTTCAATCTTAAAAATCAAACTAAAGAATTCTACTCTAACAAGTATGGGCTATACGGAACACATGATAGATTGTCAATTACATGAATAGGAAAACAAAAGCATGATTTAATTAGATGGTAACATAATATAACTATGACAACACACACGATCTCTAATTTACCATTTCTCAAGTATAGACTAAAAAGATGTAATCAATATTAGCCTATTAAAATTTATCGAAATAACTAAAAATCAATGTCATGTTAATCTAATGTATATGATTATGACATGAAACGCAAGAGAAAAGAGAGAAAAACTAATTACACTATCATAAAATTACCATAGCTTTATCTAATCTTAGAAAAGAAATTTAGCACATGATTGAAAAAGAGAAACAAAAATAAAAAGAAGAAGAAAACAAAATATAAAATAAAACTAATAATGTTGATCATTCGAACCCGACACAACCAACTTTCAGAACTCAACTCCATAATTGGAGAAGCAACCTCAAAGAAGAAGTATGTAAAGTAGAAGCTGATGAAATACATAAAGAATTTCCTTATTTATAGACATTAATAGATGCTACATTTTTCTTAAATTTAAATTACAAATATAGATACTATGTTCAATATAAAAGATGTCTCTAGATTTTAGGAATCCTCTCCATATATAATAGGGGCCACCAACAATCACCAATTGGCCCTAATATTTTGGAATTTCTATTTGAATAACTTTGGTTGCTTGTTGAGGATATTGTGCACATTTAGGATCCATTTGAATTTGAATTTGATTTGCGATGCACAAATTGAATATTTGATTGGAGCCTAGTTGGATTGGGATTTCTTCTCTTGTTTGCAATATAATTGATCTTTTCATCTTCTTTTTCCATTTTTATTTGTATTTGCTTGTAATACTTCAGGTTCCTACAAAATTAACTAAAAACACCTTGAATAGTATTATTTATATATAATAATCAATAAATATGAGGAATAAAATATGTATGAATTATATGTTCATCAAATACCCCCATACTTATCTTTAACTAGTCCTTGAGTAAAATTGACTCTAACTTAATGTAAAAATAATGGGAAAATTCTAAATCACTTTCGCATGAATCGGAATTGTACTTAACACGTACAATAAACTTTTAAACCTTTATGTTGCTTTAGTAGACGAGTGATGTCTTGCAAGGATTTGCAGTGAATCTACTTAACAAATCCCAAAAAAACAAGAACAAAGAATAAAGAAAGTGAAAAATAAATAAAGGGAAAAAAATCTACATTATCCACATCAATCTACTTAATTAAAGAGATCCAAAGTTCCCAAATATCCTAATCCTCCGGTTTAACCTTTATTATAAACTCTCATATTGTCATTATAGAGACTCTGTTTTATTTTTCACATCATCTTCTTGAAGATTACTCATATGTACATTGTATTTGTAAAATATACCTTAGCATAGATTTTCAGATCTAATCTTATCACTTTAACTATTTTATTGATTCAGTAAGCTATGTCTTGCTTTCTTAGACTTTATTCTTGATTATCTATTTAGTAAATTTTAGGTCAATTGATCCTAAACCAGATGATTTTAGGTTGCCATATGCGAAAGTACTTTTAAAGATTTAATTACTTGAGTAGCTAAGGTCACAAAGACAATACTTTTTTTTTAATCTTCTAATTACTTTTTTACACGAATATCAATGCTTATTGAGGTACAATACCAAGTTATTCAGTGATTATTAGATTTAAATTTTTTTTCCCTTTCTCTCTCTTTTCTTAATTGCTAAGATGTTTCAGATGTCTCTTTATTCCTTACAGCTAAAGACTAGAGTGACAATACAGTATAGAGTACATATAAGTTATAAATATTTTAGATGATGTTAATTTTCAAATTTTGTCTCTACTCTTTAAATCATAAGGTTCCCAATTACTTATCTTCATTGTTGAACTTCAAACCCAAGATTACTAATTCATTCCCAATTGATTAGACTAAACTAACCTAAAAACATCTTTTTTAATTTTTGTGATTTTTTCCTTTTTTTTTTTTGAAATAAGAAAATGAAAAGATATAGAGGACTTTAAAAAAATGAAAGAAATACAGAGAAGACTCTCCTCCACATTTAAATCATGCATTGTCTGCGATGTATGCATCATATGCTATGATTAATGAAATAAAATTAAATTAGAACAATGATATTTGATTTAAAATGAAGTATTTCAGTTGTTAAGAAAAGAAAAGTTATGTATAACTTATACATATTTACAATTGAGGTGCATGAAAATCCACAATCTCATCAATCTTTAAGGCACAATTTTAATCTAGTTAAGGAAGTGGTTTGAGTTTTGTAAATTCATTTTTCGCCTATTCAAGTCACTATTAGACTTATCTTAATTGGCCTTTGTCCATTTCCCAAATGGATGAAATTAGATCAAATATGTCCATATAATTTCGTTGAATGTAGAATGAAGGCTTGAATTTATAAATAACTATAGCTGAATGATATAGCTCGATATATAACTCTAATGGTCCTATCGTAGATGATAATGATGAAGATTAAAGTGAAGACATAAGAACAATACATTACGATAGAGTGCATTACGATTGACTCTTCTACGTCAATTTCCATGTCTAACAAAAAACAAGGCACTTCCTAAATAAATTGATTATAAAAGACACATTTGCTAATTATAGAGTTTATGTTTTAGCATAATTACAAAACTAATAAGGTAATTAATGTCATAATCTATTCATTCTTAAATGCACATTCGACTTAAATAGGAAAAAAAGATTGTAGAGGTAAAATATGTGGATTGATTATTTTTGTAGAGGTAAAAAGATTTTAAGAGTAATTTTTCATGTTATTATTTTTTATTATTAAAAACTAAAAATTTAAACAAGTTTTTTTAAAGTTCGACAATTGATTGGGGTTTTATGGTTATAAAATAGACACATAAGATATGTTGTTATGGTTAAATCACTTACTACACTTTATGACTACCTTTGTATTAAAAACAACTATTAATAACTGGAAGACTACCAAATGAAGGTTGAAACAGGTTGTTACAATAGCAAAACACTTAACAATAATATGTTAGAGTTATTTCTATTACTTGTATAATTTATATAATTTTGTTAATTAAAGTTCACAAAAATTCAATATATTTTTTTTCCCAACTCATGATCCTTACTTTTAATCACCCATATGTAAAGCAAGTCTCCCCTGAAACAAGTTAACAACTTTACTAATAAAATTACAAGGCAAAATGCAAGGTGAGCTGATTCCAAAATATAATCTATTTAACAAAATAGAACAAGGTGCAATTAACAAAATAGAACAAGATCCATAGTAGAATATAATCTATTTTTTTCCAGATTATATTTTTTATCTCCTTTCTCCTCCCCTCTTCGTGCGACACTACGATCCAAGCCCCGCCTCCTCCTCCTTCCCACCTCTTCGTGTGAACCTAACCCCGCCTCCTCTTCTTCCCTGCCCTGTCCTCTTCTTCCCCTTGTCCTCTGCCTCATCCCCTCCCCGCTCTCCTCCTCCCTGCCCTGTCCTCTTCTTCCCCTCCTCGTCCGTCTCATCCATTCCCCGCCCTCCTCCTCCCTGCCCCGTCCTCCCCTCCTCCTCCTCCTCCTCCTCTCCCTCCCCGCCTTCTTTCTCCTCCCCTCCTCGTTGACGCTACAGCGACCCTCCTGAGAAAGGTCCACCAGCAACTCAGCAAGGTTCTCTCTCTCTCTCTCCTGTAATGCAATCTCCGGTCAATATTGTTTAGGTTCTGGTATTGTTTGGGTTCTTCAATTATGTGGGTTCAGTCAAATTATTCCGATGAAAGTTTTGGGTTCATCAACTATTTTGGTTCTGGTATTGTTTGGGTTCTGCAATTATTTGGGTTCTGTGAAATTACTCCGAGAAAGTTTTGGGTTCTTTAATTGTTTGGGTTCTTCAATTATTTGGGTTCAGTCAAATTACTCCAACAAACTTCTCGTTTGTTATACTGTGTTTCTCCCCGATGATGCTCTGAGCACAAGTGGATGAAAATGGTCAGTAGAACATATATAGAAGTCAAGAAATATTAATTTCAGTATACTGTCTCCTGAAACAACAAAACAGTTAACCAATATGCTTTCAGTTGCTGATGGCAATAGCTGATCAGATGCTTTCAGTTGTTCTACAAGAAACCAAAAGTTTATTGTAAGAAAAACCAAAATGTTTGAATATAAAGCCAAAAATATGTATGCTTAGAGTACAATAAGGCTAAGAATATTCGAACCAAATACAAATGATATCAATTTATATGTCCATTTCAAGGTGTTAGATATCACTTGAGTGAGTATAATGTTAATCGACTTTCAATTAATGCCATAGAGAACTTCAATTATAGACATACATAATTAAGGTTTGTGATCAAGTGCATACTTGGAGTAGTAAGATATCGTTTTGCTATTCTTCGAGGCTACATGCCATTCACATTTAAAACAGAAGTTAAGATTGTCCTAGTATGTTTTTTGTTTCATAATTTTATTCGTAAAGCAAATCGAGAAGATTTACTAGAGGAAAATTAGGAAGTTAATCTTGAAGTTCTTGAAAATGAATTAGAAGAAAACTAGGAAGTTAATCTTTTAGAAGTTCCTCAAGAGTTGAATGAGGAAAAAGGAATATATAATGGTATTAGATTAACTCAAGAACAAAAAAGAAAAGAAATAATAGGTCAAATGTGTGAAAATATCATGAATTTTATGTGAAATGGTAGATAATTGTAATTCATTTTTAAAAACTTATAATGTTATTTGAATTTTTGCATGACTCAAATTTATATTTTGAAGTTGGATATTTGATTGATTTTCAAGTTAACAATTATGAGACTAACAATGCTTACTTTTCTTTGGAATATGTTGATAAGTACAAACACTTATATTTTAGTTTCCTTTACAAACAATAGAAAATTTCATCAGCAGAAAATTAGTTTCTTTTACTTTTTAATTCTTGATAATTTCCGTTGACTCTAAAATTTCATTTCCTATCAAATTTTGTACACAAACAAACCCTCAATGTCATTCTCATTTCTTAGTTGCTAAAGAAAACAAAAAAGATGACAATGTCTCCCTTGTTCTTCCTACACCTTTTTTTTCGGCAAAAGAGCACGACTACCGGCACATCAGATTTTGACTAGTGTCAGCTGGCAGACGAAATCTGCAGTAATATCCCTGTCTCTGTTCTGCTGCTATTGCTTTCATTGGTGTCTCCATTCAGATCTGGAGATCTGAAATCAAAACCCTGGGTAGATTACGATTGCGATGGATTGCAATTGTTTTGCTTGATATAGCACTTGGAAATGCTTCTTGGTTATCATTTCCGCAATGGATTTTTATAGACCATTCTGCTTTCTTGATTATTCGTAGTCCAATGATCTGCTTTGTTCTTGTTGGTCTACAATGCAATGGCATTGTTGAGACTGGAGAATAGCATTAACATTATCACTACTGGTTACAGTGGATTTCACTCTCACCAACGTCATCTAAGGAGGATTGCCTCTCTCTATTCCTTTTTGAGGAAAAGGATTGTTTCTCTTTGATTATAGTCTCCAGACTTTGTAGTATCTATTTGAGAATCACTCCTTATATGATTCAAAACAAAATAGGAATTCAACAGAGGTTCGGGTGGATGTCTGTTGAAGAGAGTCATGTAAACAATAACTTTTCAAACATCCAGGCCAAATGTCTGCTAGTGTTCTTGTCGAAAATAGTGTTTGAGCGAATGTCTGTTCTGGTGTAAATCTATTTTCAATTTTCAAAATTTAAATGATTTAATCATGACAATTGCTTTTTTTACGATACACTAGTCACGAAACTTATTTATATATGAATAAAGAGAGATAAATTCATCTCCATATGAGATATCATATTAAAGAGAAATCTTCGTTAAAGTTTCTTGTGTGTGGCTATGTAAATCTGCATTTTCTCACAGGACGAGAAAGAAATGATTGTACGACTTCTTAGAGGACGAAAAAGAGGCAATTGTACGATTTCCTAAGGAACAAGAAGGAGATTGATCGTGTACTTTGAGAGAATCGAAATGTGACTTTGATATTTGTCTACAAGGAGTGAATATGAAAGTGTTCTAGCGGTGGTTCTTTTGTAATAGGTTGTGAATGCACGCATCACGACTATTCCTCGTTGGCACATAGGAGCGGTTCAGTTACAACTTGTTACATTATGAGGGTCAAATAACTTTTTAAGCATCAGTATTTGATAACACCTAGTGGAGCACCTAGATATGTTTCGACTGCAAAGGTTTTTTGTCATACATGAGGAAGATCTGTCTATATTTCAACATAGATCCTATTTTGCATGTTATTTGTCCTTCCATTATAGTTAGTTGTATTAATTTGTGTCCAACGACAACAATCTTAAAGCATTATTGCGATATTATGTTAATTGACTAAGTTATGGATAACAATAGCATGAAGTTGTTAAGGTAAAACGTTGTCAAATTTGAGAAGTTTGATAGACTCATTTACAATATGTAGAGACTCATATTATTGTTTGTGTATAAGAAAATATGTGTAGAAGAAATCCCATTTCTGATAGATTATTATGATATGGACATCTCGTCATAATTCTTAAGATGAGAATTGTAGATTTTTTCTCCAAGATGAAGATCACATGGATATATTTTTCTTTCTTATTTTGTACGTGAACCACATGATTTGTTTTTAAATTGAGATTCAAATCAAATGAGGAATACTATGTCACGTAGTGTATGTATTATTATCTTTCCTATTTTGTCAATATAGGACTCACAAGAATTTTGAATTTTAAATTAGAAAAAAAAATCCATGTAATTTGGATAGATTTGAGTTCCATTTATATGGGTGATTTTTTTTAAATTTAAATTCAAATTACATATTATATATGATAATATAGATATATTGAATCATAGAGATTTAAAAGAATTAAATGTTAATTCATAACAAGGGAAAGATAAGAACATATTGTACGTGATTGCAAGATGTAGTTCTTAAGGCTCTCAATGGGTTAAGTGAAACTTGTTAACCCATTTGATCTGATTCGTTATTTAAGGATATGAATTGAAATTTTAGACCTGTTTACACATGACTAGTTAACCTGGATGACTAATGGGTTGGGTCATGGATTGAGCATATCACTTGATCCGTTAACCCATTATATGTTATTCATTATTCAAAACAAGTGTTTTCATGTCTTTTGTATTTATAGTGTCAATATTAATTTAATAATGTGTATTGTTTACTTTGTAAGATAGAAATTTTTTTTGCATCATAGAGAATATTAAAGACTTAGACTATTAATTAATCATGTCGGTTGTGTATAACAATAATTTGTAGGACATGTATTTGATTTTGTTACTATGGATTATTAATGTTGAAATTATTAAACTATTAAACTGTTAGTCTTGTATACTATATTTATTTGATTTATATGTGTGCATTGATAATTATGTTAACTGTATTTATTTTGTAATTTATAATATGTGTTTACATACACTCTAATTCATTATAAGTACACACATGTTGATTTGTTATGTAATAACCAGTTTGACCCATTAACCCAATCCAACCTGTTGTGGTAAAATGGGTTGGGTTTGGTTATGGGTCAAGAATAAAAAAAATGGGTCATAGCCCGACCTGTAACTCGGGTTACGGGTTGACCCCTAATCTGGTCCAACCAGACCTCTTGACATCCATAGTAGTTCTACTGTGTACAGTTGTTGGATGAAATCCATTGATTTAAAATGAATGTCTAATAAATTGTATAATTGGAGTTAGAATTGGGCGATCTAATAGGTGATCTTGATGTCTTCAAACATTTTGGAGAGATGGAATGAGTTTGATTCAACTTCGTATACATGAATTTGAGAGATTAATGTGGAAGCACATAGTGAAGGTTTATGTTATTTCTTTTGTTGAAATCTAAAATAGATAAGCGACCAAATCATTGTGTCAACAGGCAAGAGGTCTATGTTGAACAAGAAGAAAAAGAATAGAACATTAACTAAGATGGTTAATTCTATGTTACTGACAACAGACTGCCAAACTACTACTAGGGTGAAACAATTCTCTCAGTAAATTATATTCTTAATAGAAGATCTTTCTTCAAGATGAAGATGACACCACATGTCAGTTAAAAATCTAAGATCTATTACAGTGTGAGGTTGCTTAACCTATGTTAGGCTACCAGACAAAAATATTGAGAAGTTAGAAACTCATACAATTAAAGTGGTATTTCTAGGATATGTTGAGAATAGCGATGTTTAGAGGTTTCTAGAAACAAATTATATCATAGAAACTCAAGATGTAAAGTACTTCAAGGAGAAATTCATTAAAGACAAGAGCATCATGTTGCATGATCTTTTAGAAAATTTCTTTACGAAAGAGAACGAGAATCTAGAATCTACTAAGAAGTCAGAATCAAGGACTGAGGAGGCCATACTTGAGGTGAAGGAGCTACCAACTAAGCAAGTAAGCAAGAAAGAAGAAAACCTTTGGATGTAATTTTGTCACTTGTAGCATAGAAGGTAATTCACAAGACTTCAAGGAAGCAATGCAGCATTCTCGAGAGATGCAATTTAATACGAGTATGACTCAATAATGACCAACAACATGTGAGTGTTGGTAGATTTATCTGATGGTTGAAAACTAATTGACTGTAAATAGGTCTTTAAGAAGTAGATGTTGGCTCAGTAGACAAGTACAATGTTAGACTAATTGTTAAAGGATTCACGTAAAAGGAAAGCATCGATTATTTCGATACATATTTTCTAGTAACTCGTATTTCCACCATTCATTTATTGATTAGAGTAGCTACAATATAAAAGATGGCGATACATCAAATAAATATAAAAACTACATTTTTAAATGAAAACTTATTGAAGAAGTTTACATGATTTAGTCTAAAGGGTCCATAGTCAAGGGATTAGAATAGAAGGTATGTAAATTTGTCAGATCTCTATATGGTCTAACGTAAGCTTTCAAGATGTTGTATGAGAAATTAAACAAAATGATAAGTCAAATAAATAGCTACAAAGTTAGTGATACTGACAAATATGTTTGCACAAAATTTACTAATAGACAAAGAGTCATTATATGTCTTTATTTGGATGATATGTTTAGCTTTGGTACTGATATAAAGGTTGTGAAAGATACAAAGAAATTTCTTTCACCTAAGTTTAACATAAAAGATATGGAACTTACACATGCAATCTTAAGGATCAAGATAGTGAGGACTACAAAGGGATTCGTTTTGACATAGTCTTACTATATTGAGAATATACTTACGAAGTACAAGTATTCTGACTTGGTAATAGTATACATGTTGTATAATTATGTGCACTAGTTATAAGAAAATAGTGGAAAAGTTGTACGATAATTAGAATATTCTAAAGTTGTTGAAAGTCTCGTGTATATAATGAATTGCATTAGGTCAGACTTAACGTTTGCTGTAAGTATGTTGAGCACATTCACTAAGAATCTAGGTAAGAAGCATTGGATTGCTATAAAAAGGAATAATGACTTACCTTAAAGGAATCATGTGTTATACTCTACACTTTACTACCTACTATGATAAAAGATTACTCAAATGCAAATTGAGGAGGAATGAAAGATGAAACATCTACAAGTGGATTTGTCTTTCTACTTGATGGAGCCTTTATATCCTGGAATTTGAAGAAACAAAGTGTCGCCTTAAAATCCTCCATAGAATTTGAGTTTGATACATTAGCTGCTATAGTTGAGGAGGCAGAGTATATGAAAGAGTTACTGTTTAATCTTTCATCGTTTAGAGAAAAAATGCTGAGCATTGTTGTCTCTTGTGACAGTCAAGCAGTTATGACAGTTGTTGGTAATGATTTATACAACAGACTGAAGAGGACTATGTGGATCATCATGCATATGTTTCTGATCTTCTCAAAAGGGGCGTGATCATGGTAATCAATGTAAAAAGTCATTAGAATTCCTTTACTAAAGGTGTCATGAGAGAATTCATGGAGAAGACTACAGAAGGACTAGGGTTACTGTCTATATTATAAACATTTATATATTCTACTATTTAAATATTTGTTATGAATTCAAAAGGTAAGCTACTAGACTTTTATTAAATGGTTTAAAGTAGAAATAAATGGTTTATTTATTTATTTGCACTATTTATCTATTCTAATAGAGTTAAACTTCAATAAATCTATTTCTTATAGTACATATCCTGTTAAGGTTGCTAAGATACCTTAGTGAGTCTTTATGCATTTAAGATGCCTTGTACTTTTGCAGAAGACACATTATAAGTAATATTGCAAGAGGGGGTTTAGAATCTCATGTTACAACAGTGTGGTCTTGCATTATGGTAGTATGGGAGTACAAGCTATGATGGTGTGGGCACCATCAGGAGGTTTAGAACTTCATGTTGAAGTGGTATTGGCACCATAATGGTTGGACCAGGACCACAGAAAGGTTTGAAACCTTATGTCAAGATATTTGGGATTTCAATTGATTCACTTATGTAATGCAGAGATAAGACTATCTCCTATAGGTTATGTAGATTGTCCTAAAAAAATTGGCAGACACCAAGTTGATACAGGACCTTTATTGTGTCCTTAGTTTAATGAACCAAAGAGACTGTGTATGAATTGATAAAATGTGAAGGTTATTAAGTTCAAGGCTTAGTTCACTCACATTTTGTAAGAAGTTAATGTTACAAAAGTAAGATTAAAGCCTATAGGGCATTCTAATACTGAACGAAATTCTCTTTAATTGAAACGTCATTTTGAATTAGTTGGGGATTATTAGAAAATCAATTCTTATATAATTCAAAACAAATCAAGAATTCATCGGATGTTTGGGTAGACATCTGCTAAAGAGAGTCATGTAAATAGGAACTTTTCAGACGTCGACGTTTAAGTCGGATGTCCATTGGTGTTCTTATTGAAAACAATGTTTGAGCGGATGTCTGTTGTGACGTAAATTTGTTTTCAATTTTCAAACTATGAATGGTTTAATCACGATAATTACTTCATTTACAAGATATTAATCGTGAAACTTTTTCTTATCTGAAAAAAGAGAGATAATTGCATTATCTCGCTTATATTTAAGGAGGGAAAAAATCATCTCTATATATATAAATGAGATAGCATATTAGAGAAAGATTTTTGTGAAAGTTTCTTATATGTGACTACATAAATTTGCATCTTGTTGGAGGACGAGAAAGAGACAATTGTACGACTTCTTGGAAGATGAGAAGGATGTTAATTGTGTACTTCAAGAGGATCAATGTTTAGCTTTGTTATTTGTCTACGAAGAGTGGACATGAAGGCATTTCAATGGTATTTCTTTAGTAGTTGGTCGTGAGTGCATACATCACAACTCTTCCTTGTTGGTGCCTGACAGTGATTCGACTACAACTTGTTGTACTATAAGGTGGAATAATGTTTTAAGCGTCGGTGTTTGATAACACCCAACAGAACTCCTAAATAGTTTTCTACTGCAAAGGTTTTTCGTTATGCACGAGTAAGATTTCTTTATATTTTTTGAAAATTTTATGTCTACATAGATCTTATTCTACATGTTATTTGCATTTTCATTATAATTAGTTATATTAATTGTGTCCAGCTGCAACAGTATCATCATGTTCACATTCTCTCCTTTGTTAATATGTTGGAAAGTGGGTGTCTGACGGTCAATTTCACCAGATAATCACGCCGTTTTTACCCTACACGCATAGTGACTTCATTTCCCTTGCTTAGACAATATGTGTAACGTGTAAAGTTCCATAAGAGATTTTCTCAAAAAAGTTTGTAAAAGATGGGAGCTAGGAAACACGTATGCATAATACATACACAAATGCAGATATGGGCATGTGCCATGGTGATTTGTAGAAAACTAGCACATCGATAACATATTCAGGCATGTAATTAGAAAATTCCAGCAGTTGGGAAGTAATGATTTCAAGTTTGTAAAGCATTTAAACATTAAGCAAGTGTTCAAAGAGATGCTTAGAGATCTAGGAAAATCTAGAATAAGAATATAAGTTAACACACATAATATTATGCATGCATTGTCGACAAGGATTATTACCCATATTTGTACCATAATGATCAAATATATAATTTGTACTCTGGTTCCCATACTGCTGTGCATAGCAGTCAACTATATACCCGGGAATGATTTTTTACGACTTATTTTTCGCCAAGCATGAAGTTGCTTCTTCAAATGAGAATGCTTTGCATGCATGATACCCAAATATATGCCTAATATTAATTCTTTACAATTTGTTTCGGTCAAGAAGTACAAGTTTGCTGCTTTAGATGAGAGTGTTGTTTGTGAAATACGAAATAATTTTCTTGATGGACCATAATTAATTCTAAAAGAATTCATCTTGATTTTAATAATTTTATGAATAAAGTTGCTATAATGACTAGATATGCTATTCTATTGTTTTTAAGAGATGCTAGAAATCTCACATTTTTTGGGCTAGATTTGGAATCAGGAATTGTTTTTAACAAACAATATAACTTGACCAAGGAATGCATGTGCCTGCTTTGTGAAAAGAGTAAAATGAATGTAGTGGAAACATTTGAATTCTGTCAAACGCTGGTTATGGCTAGGTGATGTCCATGTCGGACATGTTTTTGATATAGGTATGAGGCCCTTATAGACATGCCAGCTGGTTTCTTAGTTTGAGAGTCAATGTTGTCTATAATGCTGCCGCTGATACCTTTGTGTTGTCTAGGATGTCACTACACTAAATATAGTTGAATTTCCTTCAGTATTATTAGATTTAATTAAACATCCTGCTGTGCGGGTTTTGTGTTCTATATAAATTAGGGTGTCATGATGAAATTAGGGTTTTGTGCCGGTTATTTAATTCTTCCAGCCAATGAACTGTCAACTTTTATGGACCTAGCTTCCACAAACATGTGGTTTAGTGTTCAACCTAATGCCTAATTTCATCATGGTTCTAGAGTATAGTGTAGTTTGATTGTGCAAGAAGTCAATTGATTTGCTTGTCCTTCCCTTCAATGCAGTGGTTTTCATCTACATTCTGTGTCTTCATAAACTCAAGCATCAGTGTCAGATACTACTAAAGGTATGTGTGTACTGGTACTTGTTATTTTCTAGGAGTCCGAGCACATTGGACAGCCAGCATATTGTATAGTGAAATTGTAATCTCATGATCAGCTTCACCGGATAATTATACATGCAAATTTTACAAGCACATTAAATTGCTTTACCTCATGGAGCCAATTGCACAAACTCCAAAAGCTCCAGGAAAGATTTGGGTGCTGGACAACACAGATATGCACACAAATGTAGGGTCATGGTGATTTATGGACAACTAGGATATGGACATGGCAGTGACAGGGAAACGGCAAAAGCAAGTTACTGTTCTGTAGAAGTCACACCCACACTTGTGCCTTAAGAACTAGTACTTCTACTTGTTCAATTTATTGAAATTGATGAAGCATAATATAGTTTAATTAGAGTAACATCTGGATTTTGGGATGGTGATGCAGCTGCCATGAGGTTTTGGGTTTAATGTTGAAACTAACCTTCAATTTTATTGTGGTTACTTGTGATGTCACCAGCATAACCATACCACTTTGCATTTCAAATAAGAGAATATGCCACTTGGATGCTATAGTGTGAATGGTCTAGTTATGAGACTGAGAATTGTCCTTGTAGGGTGCTTTTGTACATTTTAGGTTTTTGTGGAAGGAAGAACAAACCAACAGAAAAGGTTAAGTTAGCGATTAAAAATAGCAGATAGCTCTACTTGAGTGGGCAGAGATCTTGAGTTTGTGGTCTTCTTTCTTGCCTTTTTGATAAAGTCATCTATGATAGTGATTCCACTACTTTGGGCTTTGAATCATTGTAAATAATCTGGAAAACAGTTAGAGATAAGAAAATTCCTTTAAAAGGGCTATAATAGAGATTTAGAATGAGAGCCAAATGGAGGCCAGATGTCACAATGATACTCTATGGGTGATTATCCCTTATGCTAAGGAACATTAGCAAGTATTTTAGTGTTTCACAATCTAATATGATGGTCTACTTTGGAGAAGACTTTCTTTTATAGATGGCATCTTAAGTTTGATGGTCGGTATCTAATACTCTATTGGGCGCATAATCAGGGGCTTGACTTATTCTTTAGATCTTTGAACCATGCAACTGGTGCTTTTTTTTATTCTGTATTTTGTTATTGATGATCTGGTGCTTTTATAGATATCGTACTAGTTTGTCTTTAATGAGTGTAGCAGAAAATGTTTAAGAACTTTACTTGTATAAGGGAAAGAACGTGTACTTTCGAGCATGTTCACAAGCCTTTCTGGTATTTTTCTGCACAGTAATGATGTTTGAATATCTGGCTTCTGTATACCATTCTCCGATGGAAACGGAAGATAAAAGTTATTGTGAAGATTTAGGAGTCATGAGAGACATTTTATGCACTAAATGCATTACCAGATTTTGCCATCTAGTTGAGATGTTTATATGATTTTTTCTGTGCAATTTTTTTTTAATCTTGTAAATTAGGGGCAGGGATGTTCTGATATCTGTTTTGCTCTTTTTGTAGTCCATAGTGAATTTGAAACAATACATTGCTGAATTGGGCTGGTGTTTTTTTTAACCCAGGCGTTATAGATATGGGCTTGTGGACAATGCTCGAGGGTTTTCTGCTTCTTGCAAATGCACTAGCTATTCTCAACGAAGACCGGTTTCTTGCCCCTAGAGGGTGGAGTTTCTCTGAGGTCTCAGCAGGCAACCGGGTGAAAACTCTGAAGGGACAGCTCTTAGGGCTTGTCTACGCAACCCAGTACTTAAGAGTACCTCTTATAGCTTTTAACATGATTTTCATCGTGGTGAAGTTGGTCTCTGGCTAGCAACCAGAAGCCTCCAAATTAACAACTGGTTTTATCTTTCTGAGCTCGTATAGAGACGGTCGAGAGAGGAAGTCGAGGAACATGGCCTGTTATGGAAATAATTATGTTGTAAAGACTCTTTTAAAGTTGAGAGACGTGTACACGTGCTTTTGTAAGTTTTACTGTTTCTGGAATGTGACTTCAACCCAGCAAGAAAACAGATTTTGAGGTATGAGGGCATCAGCGATTAGATGTGTTTCTGATGTGAATCCGATTTCGCCACTCCCAGGATACACTACTCTAGATGTGTGTCTGATAATTTATTATTCAGTTGAGGCTTGGAAGCACAAACTTGGATTTTAGTGTGAACAAATTGGAATGTGCCACCTCTTCATTTGAATGTATTGCAAATAAGACTCCATTGTAGACAATGAAAGTGGTTGAGAGAATTTTATCTTTCGAGTTCGAATCTTGGAATATTAACCTCCTACCATCTCAACCGTTAACAAAACAAGAAGAAGACTCCATTGTAACCACAGGGTGGATTTTGGCTGTGCTACGAAATTGTATTGTAAACAAGAAAATACAATACACCAGGAACAAGAGCGGTTGCATCTTACATGGTGTTCCGTTTGAAGAAAAAGTGAATCTCACACAAGTTAAAAATTCTAAATCGAGCTATTAAGCATACAATACAACTATTGTTTTCTGATGAATAATCGAATACCCTACAAGGGGCAACAATATCATTATGAAAATTTAAACAACAAATATGAAGTTGATTCCTATCTATGCAGCAGAATAAATTTACGTACAAAACCTCATCTTCGGGATAGCTTGATGTCCACATCCATCAAATGAGGCAGACGTCCACTGTGCAATAGAAGCTTTATAAGTCAGCAAAGAGATGATATGTTTCCGAATCAACCATGATGAGTTTTACTGCTGCAATTGCTGCTGTGGCAGACAAGCAACTGAAGCCTATAACGTTCAGCCAGTGCCAACCCTTTTGAAACACTGAAAGCTTATTCTTCTTTACCATTAAGTACATATGGTTTGCAAGAACAAATGTGAGAGGGAATGTGCTCAATGCCCCGGTCAAGCTCATGAAGTCTTCAAGGAATGGTAGTAGCGCAGCCATTAGAGTGTTTACTGAGAGGTACCCTCCTCTGACCATTACTCTGAATGAAAGATTATAGAAGGAAAAGGGATTCCCTTTTCCTCTTCCGAATTTTGTATCTAGGTACTCGTACATTGGGCTTGCAAATATCTATCAAGTGATTGAAGCATCAAAGTTCAAGTCAATGAAGATAACAGGAAAAAAAGGGAATGATTAATATCTGCAGATTGGAATTTCTAGAACTATTTTGTGAATGCTTTGTAAGTTTGAGATAGTATTTTTGACGTATAATTATTCAATGCCTACTTAGTTGTATCAAAATAGGTAATAACTGTTTAGAAGGATAAATCGTCAAGCAAATAATACACTAGTTTAAGTACTAGCACTTCCTTTTTAAAGAATGTCATGGTCTTGTAAATTATTTCAGTATCTATTTTAGATGCTTGGATAAAAAATGAAAGTTTCAGCCACCCAGCCTCATGATCAATCGAGTACATACGGAAAGGAACCAACTAGAGGTGGTAGGCAAAGATGCTTTGTGTATACTGGAAGAAATGTGGGTGTCACCGTCCTAAAAGTATGTCATATTTTAAATGACTATAGCCATCACTATACTCTGGAAAAAAAGAGGACAATGAAAATTGAAAAAGACATGGCACAGGCACTAAAAGCAATAGCTAAACAACTGTACAATTAATGAGACTAAAATGGTAAAACCACAACAAAATTAATATGGAAGCATGAAGTAGTGTTACCATTTATGATTTTATTATGATCTTCTATATGATAAAAATCATGAGGTCGATATACCTATCTTTATGTTAGATTTCCAAAATTAACAGCTGAAAAACTGCAGCATATCACAAAGTAAGCAATACATACATGTAGAGCAATTACTGTTTGTAGGAAAGCTGCTACATTGGTCACCATCTTTAGCCAAACAGGGCCAGTAACACTGTTCAGAAGATAGGTTGATGTTGAAGACCCGTAAGCCCAATAACCCATGAAAGTTACAGCAAACAATGGCAATATACCAACTGTAAATTGAAACAAAAGTGCCTTCTCCATGTTCCTGATGACTGGAGGTTTAACAGT
>JAMKQA010010180.1:0-26188 GCA_024699735.1 Posidonia australis | reverse complement strand
GGGGGGGGGTGGACTTTCTTTCTCCATGGGCAAGTTCAATAACTCTTCCTCTTGCTATCCTCTAGCAGTCACTAGAACACCATGAAACTTGATAGTAGTAATATTTGGAACACAAAAAAGGATTGTAGATACCTCGCTTGAGTATCTTTCAAAAGACTATCAATTTTAATCACCTTTAGATGCGTTATTAAGTTCATCCACTCTCATTCTCCCTTTGTTACTTGAACATGTTGGATTGTATTATTAGACCACTCTCTGAGCTTTCATGGCTACAAGGATATTTTCATCATTTTATATCTATCTTGTGAAATATCCATATTATCTCTCTAGATACCTTGGAATGATTGTTGTAGCAAAGTACTCACACGATCTCCAAATTTGTTGAAAATTTTATAGGTAGTTTCCTTACATCTTATACTTCAATATTAGAAAGTTTTATTTTATTTGGAACAAGTGGGTGTTAGGCACTAGAAAATTTGCGTCTAATGTAAGACGTAGAGGTTCCTGTTTCCAACACTTTTCATTGATACCCTACATATATCGTTGTAGTAGAGTAGTCAAATTGTCTCCAAATCCAATCAAATTTTGTTGCAAGCTTTCTTACATCCTAAAATTAAATATCTTAAGGTTTCACTTCGTTTGGATTTTGTATGTGAGAGTTACTAATTTTCAAGCATAAGACGTTGTAATCCCTACGTCCAACGATATCTCCTAAAGATCCTTGCAGCAGAGCAATCAAATGTTCTCCAATTTTGGTAAACTTTTATAGGAAATTTCCACATATTCTAATGTACAAACTTTGAAAGTTTGGCCCTTTTTTGTTGGATGCATTGTCCGTAGTGTCTAATGTTAGACACATGTTCATCTATGTCCAGCACTTGACAACTATTGTCTCTTATGTACAACCAACTTTTCATTTTATATTTTTTGGATTTTTTTCAAATTTGAATCCACTACTATCATGGTAAATCTCATGAGTTCAACAACATTGATTTGTCCTAATCAGTTTTAACACAAGATTCCATCGTTTATGGCGATAGTTGATTGCCAACTGTGAGGGCCATTGTAGATGTTGTAGATTGAAGCATCTAACATTAAACGCATGGATATATGTGTCAACGTCTCATAGATGGTAACAACAGTTGCTGCTAGACTGTGTTGTCAATTTTGGCCATGTTTCCATTTTTAAAACTAGTGTACCATTCTCATGCCCTCATAAGTACCTAAGCACCTCAACCTTGAGGGGGGACTCTTTTTAGACAGATTTTTGAGAGAGGAGGGTTTTGAGGGACAAAATTTTGAGAATTCACACATTTTGAGTTTGAGAGAGAGAGAGAGACACCTAGTGCCAAAGAGTGCAATCCATGCCAATCCTTCGTCTTCACGTCAGTCATCTCTGACGTATTCCTCTCACCCCATTTCTTCCATTTACATCATTTGTGAAGGGAGTTCTTTTTAATATCATTTTGATTATTACTTTTCTCATACATATATAGTAATCTTATTGCATTAGAGTAAACCAGGGGTTAATGCCAAGATACACATTATTTCACATTATTTATTTTTTATATTTGTTCTTGTTTTGATCATGATGTTACACTCATTAACCTATTTTTTATCTGATTTGCTTATTTTGTGTTGATGGAATGAAGAAGAAGTTCATGTACGTAAAAATCTTCAACCAATGTCGGCGTTGTGTTGAAAATTAAAGAACCTACTGTAGATATCTTATTTTGACACTCTCCTATTTTTTCCTACGTCTCATTACACCCTATCATGTTGCATTCAATCTTAGAGGCTTTTCTCTTATCCAAGAGCTCTCTTAATGCCCATCTGCAAACCTTGGACATAAGACGTAGGATTTCTGGCGTTCAACGTTAGACATTGCATCATTTGCGTTCTACGTTGAACGTTGAAGTTTCAACATTTTACATGTCTAGTTCGTTTCCCCTCTCAAATCGGTCAAAATTTCCTTTTTCGAACACGAATTAATTTTTTATCCTTTTGAATGAGTCCACGTGTCTTATTTAGAGGTCTTTATTAGCTCATTAAATGACTCAATTGACCACATTTGACTTGACACCTGAATTTAACATGTTTTGAGTCTTGGTGTGTAAGACACTGAATCCTCTGCATCTTACATTAGATGCATGAGCGTCAACATCTTACACCTGATAGTCGAGCCACTCTCTGTTTCCTTGTTTCCTTTTAGAAATAATTTTGAATTTAAAATATTTCTATTTAAGGATAATTCTGTTGATTGTATGTGGCTTTAATCGGACTTTATTATCCATTAATGGGGGCAATATTCCCTCATTATTGTAGTTGGGGGTCTAGAGGTTTTAAAATGCAGGATATGATGTGTCCTACATAGAATGCATGGTTCCCTACGTCTTACACTCCAAAATTGGAGTTTTTTGTTGTTGCAGTTAGATTGCCTTGTCAATTTTGGACCTCTTTCCATTTTATGATCCACTTGTGCCTCTATATATACCATAGGACCTTAGCGTATGAGGTGGGACAAGATCTTTTGGGAGAGAGGAATCTTTGAATTGGAAGGAAGGAGAGAGTTTTTGAGAGCATTTGAAGAAAGAAAAAAAGAGAAAAGAGAAAAGTCAAATTTTTTTTCCAACAACATTGTCTTTGACTATTGCCACTCCATTCCATGCATACACCTCATAAACAAAAAGGGGATTTTCTTTGTTTAAGTTTTCATATCACATATTATGCATTTGTAGCTAGGCAATTATATACCAGGGGGATAAAACCCCTGGGTAAGAATTGTTTTTCTTTTGTTTCATGTAATTTTTAATTTGTTTTGCCAAGCTATTTTTTACACTATATTAATCCATGCATTTT
The DNA here is from genome assembly GCA_024699735.1 of Posidonia australis. Classification (NCBI taxonomy): domain Eukaryota; kingdom Viridiplantae; phylum Streptophyta; class Magnoliopsida; order Alismatales; family Posidoniaceae; genus Posidonia; species Posidonia australis. Next base: position 23,329 of record JAMKQA010010180.1, on the reverse strand, counting down.
TATTTTATTTTGCAAGGAAAAGAAGAAGATGGGGAAGCTCACCAATATGGGCACTTATAGGCAATGATGGTGTTGTCCTAAGGTAGTTGAACCTACATCAACATCACATCTCCCTAAAGCATCTCAAGGACCAACGAAAATAAATCAAGAGTGATGATCACAATGACTTCAACATCCGTGGAGTGGAGTTGTAAATAAACAAAGGGACACATTTGAGAAGTGAAGCGAAGAGTGTCTTCCTTCGACGAAAATCCCATATCCACAAATTGATGATTACAGTGGGACGGCTAAAAGTACCCTTGTGCTAGGTGAGCACCTTTTTCTTCTTTCTTCTTCTTCATTTCCTTGTAATTTCATTTTTATTTCGTAGAGCTCATGGTGAAATTTCTCCTAGTATTTTGAGGTACCATGACTCTTTGATTATTTGCGGTGTTTATAAGCTTAGAAATACTTGCAATCACCTCTCTCTTGGTTTTGATTCTCGGGAGTAGGGGTGATTGAATTAGAAAGTAGTGCTTTTCCTGAAAATCTTCTATTAGTTTGTTAAAAGCTAGGATCCTTGCGTCTTACATTAGGTGCACTAGATCATGCATCTTACACTTCTGAACAGAAGCTCTCTCTATTTTTAAAATGTCTCTTTGATTTCTTCTTATAACTGACCTAAGAACTGAGGTGTGACGTGATTGGATTTGTTGTAGGGATCGGAGCCTTGATCTTTGAGTGCTTTTTAAAATCCAAACAATAAAGATTGAGTTCTCTGTGTGACTTGCTTGGTGTGACCATGCTGGTGGAATCCTGCACGGCTCTCCTCTATCGGGTGCGTGGAAGCACTCGAGGAGTCCCGATACGGTCACGGCGAAGATGCTGAATTCAGAGAAGAAGACTAGACTCGGAAATACCAAGGAAAGATGAGAAAGGATAAGGAAAGGAGTCGCCACCTAGTCTTTTAATGGAAAAACGAGGAAAACCAAACACACAAGAAAACCAAGAAGCTAACAAGATGATGAAAACATGTGTACTCCGTGCCTAATGGATATAATGCACAAATGAATGCTAGCTAAAGAAAGGGTAAGGATTCTGGTTACGCATGGGGAAGGGGTTAGGCACCCCTATGCGCCCGAGAAACTCGGTCTTTCTAGGTTTCCTACTTGCCAATGGTCTAATGGGTGTGTGCTTGCTTATTCTGAATGCTCATGCTAAAGATGACTTGAAAACATGCCAAATCAAAGAGAAGAAATGAAATAAAGGGAAAAAATTAATCCGAGGGACATATGTAGGTATTGAGAATGCCGATTTACTATACGCCCGTGGGTGATGAGGAAAATCATGAAAATCGAGAAACTCTCGGAAAGCGTCACGCAAATTAGCGAAAACTCGAAGAAATCTGAGAAAATCAAACTGGGAAAATAATCCTCTTTTCGGGACCATGTCGGTTTTGTTAAGCCTTTTAATGTACGCCCTGAGGCGATGGAAAGCCAAATCAAGTCAAAAGACGGGAAAACCGGAAAAAATCCAAGAAACAATGAGAAAACCAAACTTGAAGTGAGCTAGGAATGCGTGCACAATGTAAGGAAGAAAATGTGAGAAAATTTGCATGAAAAGATGTGACAAAATGCATGCAAGAGCTTGAAAATGAAAAATCTAGGGGCCTTTGTGCAAAAAACCTAAATTCTGAATAAAAACTGAAATTCTGAAGCTAAATCATCAAAAATACATAGGAAAACACATTTCATGTAATATTGAAGAAATCTGGGGTCAAAAGTGCAAATTTGTGTATTTTTGGTCAAATTGATGGTTCTTAGGGGTCAAAATGCAATTCTGTGGAAATTCAAGGTAACATATGCAAAAAAAAGAATCCATGTTGAAATCAGAAAGTTTCAGGGGCAATTCAGTAATTTGACCCTAGAAAACAAGCATTCAGCGTGAAATCTGTAAAGTTCAGGGGTTAAAATGCAATTTAACCAGAGAAACATGCATTCAGAAGAGTTTTAGAGAAGTTTAGGGTTCTTTATGCAAAAATGGTGGATTAAAATGCATGAAAAGAAACTTTGGGGGTTTTTATCAAAATTTTAAACTTGGAAAACATTATTACGAAAACTTAGGGGCACATTACAATATTTTCAGTTAAAACTTTATTCAAACGATTTAATAAAAATGCAAGGACCTATTTGTTAGAGAAAAGGACCTATTTGTAAGAAAAAAGGACCTATCAGAAAGAAAACAAAAGTTACAGAAGTTTTATTAAAAGAATTTTTTTTTATTTTTTAAAAAAGAAAAAGAAACGACGACCGCCAACGACAGAGCCCCGCTGTCGACGACCGCCGGAGATGCCTCTCCGGAACATCCCAAGGCCTGATCGGAGATCAGAGGGCATAGCAAGCAAGAGGGGAGGAGAAGAAAGGGATCTAACGGTGTGGATGGAGCATCGGACGGCCTGAGGCGGTTGACAATCCCCGTCACCGTCGAGACGACTCCAGCGACGACGCTAGAGAAGGAGAAGACTCTGGAGGCAACAGCGTAGCGATTCGAGGCTCCTAGAAGGTCGACGGCGTAGAGAGGAAGATTCCCCATTGATCTAGAGGGTGCTGCGATGCGTGGGACTCCCGATCGAGCTCCGACCACATGTCATCTTCTCCGATGACGGTAACAACTTCTGGTAGCGTCGAGGGTAGCGTCGGGGGGCACTGGGAGAATGGGACGTCACTTCTGGTGGCTCCGGTGTGTTGGTGGCAGGCCATTTAGTGATCCTGGATGATCAGAGAGGAGCGGCGGGGCTGGAGGAACGCATTCAGTCGTGGTGAACAGTCGTCTTCTTCGGCGACGGCGGTGTGGCGTGACTCCGGCGATCTTCTGGTGGAGGCTCCAAGAGGCAGTGAAACGGCGTTTCGACGGGCGGAGAAGCAAGAGGGAGGCCAAGAGAGGAGGACCTATGGTTCTAGGATCAGGGACAAGCCCTGGACCAGCAACCCCACCTAGGTCGTTGGAAAATGACTCCAATGAGGCCTGGGGGCTGATTCCGTCCAGAGGAGGCCTCTGGCTCTGTTGGAATCGATCAAGGAAGACAGAGGAAGTCCTAGGGAACTATTTCTAACAGGAATTGAGGTCAGTAGGGTGTGTACCTGGCTTGGCAGTGTGTTTGGATGGTCGGAGCTCGCCGGAGGCTGCCGGAGCTCGCTGGAGATGGCTGGAACCTCTGATTTCTCACCTCCGCGAGCTTCCTCTCTCTTCTAGGAACTCTCTAGTTGCTCTGGTTGGAAGGAAAAAGGTTTGGAGAGCTCTCCTCTCTTAATTTTTGAAAAAATGTTAAAAGTTCAAAAGTCCCAAAAGTCCATTTCTACTTGCAAAAGGGGCTATTTATAGGCTTGGTTGGTTGTTATTGCTAGAATGGAAGGTGGTTAAGTTTGTTGGAGAGAAGTGGGAAGTAGTTGAGTTTGTTGGAGAGAAGTGGTGTAACGACCTAGGTTTTAGGAGTGGTGCTTTGGCCAGATAATTAAGGTGAATTCAGGCGTGTTAGGCTTTGAGGGTCCTAATGCCTAACGTAGGACACATTCTCAGTAGTGTCTGACGCTTGGATTGCGGGTTTCTGGCCTTTTGGCGTGGTGTGGTTTTGGCGTTGTGCTGGCCCTCTTTGGAGTTTTGTGGTTTCTCTTGGGCTGTGGCGGTTCGGTGGCGGGTCCCTGGTGGCACGAGTGACGTGGACGTGGAAGGTCGCGTGGTTTGGTTTCGTGCTTGCGGCTTCCTTTCTTTCCTTCCCTTCTTTCTCTTTTCCTTTCGTTCTTTCTTTTCTTTCTTTCCCTCCCTGGGCCCCACCCCCACCCCCACCCCCACCCCTTCTTCTTCTTCTTCGTCTCCTCCTCTCGCGTGGGAGAGGGAGAGTAGAGAGAGAAAGGGGAGACGGGAGGGAGAGTAGAGAGAGAAAGGGGAGACGGGAGGGAGAGAGGGATTGTGAGAGAGAGAGAGAGAGAGGGAGATGGTGGGGAGGAGGAGGTTGCAGCCGCCGTCGTCACGTGGAGGAGAGGAGCAGCTCGTGGCTGGAGGAGGAGCGTCGCCGTCCATCTCGCGTCGCCACGTCTTCGGTGGAGGTACGCACCCCATAGATTTTATTTTGATTCCAAATTTGTACCATAGGTGCATGTTAGTGTGCTAGTAATTGTAGTGAATTTTATAGAATTTATTGTGCTTTTGTGGGCCGTATTTATGGTTGGGGGTGAATAGTGTCCCCTTTGTGTCTTCTGTGGTTTTCTCGAGATCCGCTTGATGGATCTCGCTGTTGTTTGTCTGGTTTGGAAGATCTCGTTGAGATCTTCATTTTGATATATTGTTTGCATGGTTTGGTCTAGTGGTTTGCAGGATTGGGCTTTGGGTCCCATTTTGGGTTGCCCTGTAGTCGCCTGATTCAGCATGCCGAATTGTTTCGGTTTGCCGTTTTTAGTGCAGATTGTCCCCTCGACCCTTGGTTCGGTCTACCGAATTTATTTGGTCTGCCGTTCTAGGAGTCTTGGGTGCTGACAGAGTTTCTGGTTCGGTCGACTGAACGTTTTCGGTATGCTGAATCAGAGGTTATCGGTCGACTGATTCCATTTCGGTGTGCTGATTCAGGCCCTGATCCTGCATTAAGTTATCTTATGTTTTGATTAATATATATATATGTATATATATATATATTAATCTTGGGGGGGATAAACATAATGGCATAAATGATTAGGATAATCATTAGAATGGTCTATGGTTTGCCTAAAAATGAATTAGCAAGATTTCACATGGGGTATGGGAAGAATAAAAGATGAAATGATTTAAAAATAGTAGATTCTTTCCCCAGATGGTTTAGACTGGACTTTAGGGATAATGATAGTGTCCCTAGGTCTAGGTTTTGTGTACGGTGCACTGAATGGAGTATTCAGTGGCACTGTTCCAGGTGTTTGAGCTGATCTGGCTGTGCTCGAGGGACACGAGCCAGTAGGTGTCTTACACTTGGCGCAAGAGCGTGTGAGTTCTGATTGTGTTTGCTTTGCTGTTGGTGTTTTCTTGGGTATGGTCGTGGGTTGAGCGTAGTGCTCGTGGACCCAGACGCTCCAGAGGTGCTTTTGCCTGGGCCTGATAGGAGAGCTGTCGAGGCTATGTGTTGTTTGTGGTTTCTCGGCCTTTGATTTCCGTGCTGCTGTTGGGCACAATATTGCTTGAGCTTTAAAGGATATTTAATGGTTTTTGAAAAGGGTTTTCCAAATTTTTTTTTTTTTGGAAAGAAACGTGTACAGATTTGAAAGTGGTTTTGGAAAGAGTTTTCCAATGTTTTCTGTTTACGTTGGGGGCCGAGATACTTGAGGCAGAGATTCGTCGGGTCTTGGAGGTATGATACTCTTTGACTGTCGTTTCAAGGCTAGGGTTGTGGTCCGCGGGTTGAAGTGTTTCGTGGCATGATGGGGAGATATGATATTCCTGCTGTCGCTTTGAGCACTGAGGCTTGGGTGTTGTCGGGTGTGGAGGTAGAGACTCCTTCCTAAGAACCGTGTGGAGGGCGCCGTGAGGAGGCATACCTTGTGGTGGCTAGTGCGGGTGGGACGTGTGCCCCGTAGCTGGTAGCGTCCTGAGAGACAGGACAACCTTCCCAAGGAGGGGTTGACTTTTGAGGATTCTCCTGAGAGAGGGGAATCGCGGGACGGTGATCGCTTCTGCACAGGGTGGCTTCACCGTAGCAGTGCAGAATGCCGTGGTCGCTCCTCGGTGGACTGCTTGTAGCCAGTGTTGTCTGCTTGGCGTCGGGCAGTTCGACACACTATTTGTGCTTGTGTTTGTGCAGAGTCCTGGTTGGAAAATCAGGCTCTGGGCCTAGAGGAGGCCGTGGTTTTGGCGCTTGTTGAGGCGTAGTGCTTTTGGAGCGGTGGCTCCATTGTTTGGGAGCAGTGGCTCCGTTGTTGTGGGAGCAGAGGCTCCGTGGCTTGGTGTGTGCTTGGGTCCAGAGGGGACCATGTTGTGCAGAGCAGAGTCTCTGTAGTTGTGCTTTTGGTGTTGTTTTGGGCTTGAGATGGCGAGAGTAGCTTTCTTCGACATGCATAAAAGGTTTTAAAAGTGCACGCATGTGGTTTTGAAAAGAAAAGAAAAGAAATGGTATTGAAGGCATGTTTTTGTGATTTTGTGGCTTGCTGGGCAGTGGTAGATTGCCTGGTTTGGTGTTGCGGCATCCGAGAGGGATGCCAGTGCTTGTGTGCTGGGTGTCGGTGGATTGCCCTTTTGGTTTGTCGGCATCCAGGTGTGGTGCCTGTGCTTGGTTGCCCTCGGCATTGGTTGCCGAGTTGTAGGTGGGGTGCGTGCTGGGTGACCGTTGAGTGGTCACTCACGTGTGCTTTGTTTTGTGTGTTTTTGGCAGGTGCAGGATAGTACCTGTTGGTTGCTAGTGCATATAAGAGGAGTCACGCCACTACACATCAGGGATCCAGGTGAGTGATAGTTTAGTTTATTTCTGTTGTTTACTAGTTTTATTTCTTGTTGAGAGTACTTAGCTTTAGTTACATCATTAGTGTAATTGTTGGTTAATAATAAAGATAAAACAAATAATAAAATAAAAATTTGTTGCTAGGGTTAGTGGTAGCGACTTGGGGGTTGTTACAGTTGGTATCAGAGCGTAGGTCCACCTAGGGGCACTAGCCTAGGGATGTCTGGTAGGGTGACTCCGTAGAATTGCATTTCATGCATTCTTGCACCTTGATTTTATTGATTTTCTCTGCTTGCGGTGTTGAGGAGTGTCTTCGGCTCTGGCTCCTGTTCGGCGAGGATTGTATGCGAGTGACCATGAGAAATATGGGAGTGACGGTTTCTATTCTCGATTGGAGAAGGACGTCGACTCCTTGTTGGAAGGATTCCTAGTGGTTGGATATCTTGTGATTGCTGATTTGGTAGAGCTGCTTTACAGATAGCAGTTGGGAGCGGAGCGTGAAGCGGTGTTCGCTCCTATGGAATGGTTCGCTAGGATTTCCTCAACTCCGTGGGGTATGGTGTGGTGCTGCCCACAAGTTTTACGTGGGTTAAGCACTGTGTTGCCCATGGGTGTGGTGGTGGTTGTTTTCTGGGCATGACTCTGTGCTGATTGGTAGGGTAGGAGGCCCTGTGGTGCTTGTGGTCAGAAGAGGCGCGTTGCCCAGGGGTTGTTCCCGTCTGTTGAGGATCCTAGTCTGCTTGGCGTGCTACACCTGCGTGGAGGTAGGGCGCTTGCTGAGGAGGTGCCTTGTTCCTTTAAAGGGGGATTAGGTGACCTCCATCTGTTGACTAGAGGACGTGTTTTCTTTAAGGGGGTTAGCCACCATCTAGTGCTGGGTAGTTTGGTGTTTTGCTGTGGAGGGTTGGGTGCCACAGTTGTCTGCCTCAGGTGTACCCTCCATAGTTGTTGCTGCTTCTTGTTTATTTGTTGCTATTTTCCTGTTTGCTGTTTGTTTTGCTGGTGTTTGTTGTTGTCGGAGGTCTGTGGTTGTCGTCTGTTTGTTGTTGCTGGTGTCAGTGCTGGAGGATGCCTGCAACTTCATCCTCCTATTGTCGCATCTAGGTGAAGCGTGAGGCTTTCCAGATGTGTGGTTGTTGTTGTCCTTGTGGTGGTTGCGGAGGATGCTTTGAGGACTCGGTGGGTCCTCAGCTGTCTGTTGTGGTTTCTAGGTGACTCGGTGGGTCCCCAACTGTCTGTTGTCCTTTCTGGGTGACTCAGTGGGCCCCCAACTGTCTATTGCCGTTTCTAGTTGACTTGGTGGGCCCCCAGTTGTTTGTTGCCTTTTCTGGGTGACTCGGTGGGTCCCCAGTTGTCTGTTGTCGTTTTTGGGTGACTCGGTGGGTCCCCAACTGTCTGTTGTGGTTTCTAGGTGACTTGGTGGGTCCCCAGCTGTCTGTTGTTGTTCATGGGTGACTCGGTGGGTCCCCAGCTGTCTGTTGTGGTTTCTGGGTGACTCGGTGGGTCCCCAGCTGTCTATTGTGGTCTCTGGGTGACTCGATGGGTTCCCAGGAGTGTGTTGTTGTTTTGGGGTGGCTCTGGTGAGTTCCCCAAGCCTGTGTTGTTTCTTTCAGATGCTCTACCTGAGGATGGGGTATCTGAGGGAGGGTGGTGCGCGTGGAGTTGCGCATTGGTGTTGTGCGGCTGTGTCGCACATGTTGTTTGGTGCTTGGCCATGGAGTGGCATAGCCTGATGTGTTGTTTTGGGGTATCTTGTCGGGATACCCAGTGGTCTTCGTGGGTTGTGGCTTGGGTGGCTTTGTGCCATTTGGGTGGTGGAGATTTTTCTCCAGCGTTTCCTTTAGGTGTCCTGTTGTTGATTTTCTTGTTTGCTTGGGGGCCGGATGGCGTAGCGCTATTCGACCTGTGGAGATCTTCCTTCTCCTGTGCTTGCTTTTGGGTTTTGGGTTTTTGCGGTGGAGATGGGGTGAGTCAAGTGGAGTTCGCTGCCCATCTCGCTTGGTGGTGTCGTTGGTCGAGCCGGTGGGTGTGATCCCACGTGTTTCCTCCAAGTGGCTGTTTCTTGATTTGGGTGTAACTATTCTCGAGGATCTAGTAGAGGTATCTTCGGGATAGTGGCACCATGGAAAAGTCTTCCCAGGGAGGAGGAACGACTCGTGTTGGTTAGGACACTCTTGTTGGAAGTTGCTTTAGTTTGGAGATTCATTCGAGTTTGACTCCCGAGTAGTCCTTATCATTGGTGTGGTTGTTTCACTGGGAACAGTGACTTTCGTGGCCTTGGACTCTAGATTGTAGTATCTTTGACGTGAGCTTCACACTTAATAGGTGGTCTAAGTGTGTTTTAGCGGTCTCACGTCTAGACCTACAAGGCTGCCGTTGCAGCGAGCAGTAATGAGTCCACCAAATATCCTTTCGGGTTGGGATTAGTTCTTGTTGCGATGAGGCAACGTGGTGTCTTGTGGTTCTTGCCAGTTGAGAGGATCACAGGCGGAACTGTCCACCCATGTGTTTTAGTGTTGGCCACAGTGGGGGTTGTGCTCTAGATCCGGTGGAGTGTCGATCTGGGAAGCAGTTCCTAGAGACAGACAATACATGGTTGGCTAGTTTGTCGGTACACTCTAGATCCATGAAGAGCTTTGTTGTTTCTCAGTAGCCAGATATCTCTTGTACCTTGGATTGGAGGGGGGTTTTTCCAGGGTAATGAGAGTCATTGTTGAGCACAAGGTATGGAGTTCGGTGGTTGCTGACCAGGTTGTGCATCAGAGTGGCGCAGCGAAGCGTGGCCAAAGCTAGTTGCACCTGGTCAATCCTGTGGTTGCATGTCTCCAAGGGTGTCCTAGATGTTTCGTGACTCTGGGAGACACTGCATTGGAGCCTCTGGGTGGAGATTCTTGTGCCCGGAAGGGGTTTCACCCAGGATCACGGTGGTGTTCGGACTCAAGGAGAGCTGAGTCCTTGGTGTCGCCCTGGACCAAAGTAGGATGAAATGGCTATGTGAGGCGGAGATTTCTCCTACAGGTCGTGGATTTTGGGTGGCATCGCTGTGTCCTTGTCTAGGTCGTTCAAGTGATGTCCTAATTTTGGTGCCCTTGGTGTTTCGCCTAGAGAATTTCGTGGGCGAAATTCCATTAAGGGGGTTAGGCTGTAACGACCCAGGTTTTAGGAGTGGTGCTTTAGCCAGATAATTAAGGTGAATTCAGGCGTGTTAGGCTTTGGGGGTCCCAATGCCTAATGTAGGACACATTCTCAATAGTGTCTGACGCTTGGATTGTGGGTTTCTGGCCTTTTGGCGTGGTGTGGTTTTGGCGCTGTGCTGGCCCTCTTTGGAGTTTTGTGGTTTCTCTTGGGCCGTGGCAGTTTGGTGGCGGGTCCCTGGTGGCACGAGTCATGTGGACGTGGAAGGTCGCGTGGTTTGGTTTCGTGCTTGCGGCTTCCTTTCTTTCCTTCCCTTCTTTCTCTTTCCTTTCTTTCTTTCTTTTCTTTCTTTCCCTCCCCAGGCCCCACCCCCACCCCATCATCATCATCATCTTCTTCTCCTCCTCTCGCGTGGGAGAGGGAGAGTAGAGAGAGAGGGGAGATGAGAGGGAGAGAGGGATTGTGAGAGAGATAGGGAGATGGTGGGGTGGAGGAGGTTGCAACCGCCACTGTGCCGCCGTCGTCACGTGGAGGAGAGGAGCAGCTCGTGGTTGGAGGAGGAGCGTCGTTGTCCGTCTCGCATCGCCGCGTCTTCGGTGGAGGTAAGCATCTGGTTGATTATATTTTGATTCCAAATTTGTACCATAGGTGCATGTTAGTGTGCTGGTAATTGTAGTGAATTTTATAGAATTTATTGTACTTTTGTGGGCCATTTGTATCCGTATTTATGGTTGGGGGTGAATAGTGTCCCCTTTGTGTCTTCTATGGTTTTCTCAAGATTCGCTTGATGGATCTCGGTGTTGTTTGTCTGGTTTGGAAGATCTTGTTGAGATCTTCATTTTGATATATTGTTTGCATGGTTTGGTCTAGTGGTTTGCAGGATTGGGCTTTGGGTCCCATTTTGGGTTGCCCTGCAGTCGCCTGATTCAGCATGCCGAATTGTTTCGGTTTGCCGTTTTTAGTGCAGATTGTCCCCTCGACCCTTGGTTCGGTCTACCGAATTTATTTGGTCTGCCGTTCTAGGAGTCTTGGGTGCTGACAGAGTTTCTGGTTCGGTCGACTGAACGTTTTCGGTATGCTGAATCAGAGGTTTTCGGTCGATTGATTCCATTTCGGTGTGCCGATTCAGGCCCTGATCCTGCATTAAGTTATCTTATGTTTCGGGATAAACATAGTGGCATAAATGATTAGGATAATCATTAGAATGTTCTAGGGTTTGCCTAAAAATGAATTAGCAAGATTTCACTTAGGGTATGGATAGAATAAAAGATTAAATGATTTAGAAATAGTAGATTCTTTCCCCAGATGGTTTAAACTGGACTTTAAGGATAATGATAGTGTCCCTAGTTCTAGGTTTTGTGTGTGGTGCACTGAATGGAGTATTCAGTGGCACTGTTCCAGGTGTTTGAGCTGATCTGGCTGTGCTCCCGAGGGACACGAGCCAGTAGGTGTCTTACACTTGGCGTAAGAGCGTGTGAGTTTTGGTTGTGTTTGCTTTGCTGTTGGTGTTTTCTTGGCTATGGTCGTGGGTTGAGCGTAGTGCTCGTGGACCCAGACGCTCCCAAGGTGCATTTGCCTAGGCCTGACAGGAGAGCTGTCGAGGCTGTGTGTTGTTTGTGGTTTCTCGGCCTTTGATTTCTGTGCCGCTGTTGGGCACAATATTGTTTGAGCTTTAAAGGATATTTAATGGTTTATGAAAAAGGGTTTTCCAAAAAGAAAGTTTTGGAAAGAAAAGAGTACAGATTTGAAAGTCGTTTTGGAAAGAGTTTTCCGGTGTTTTCTGTTTACGTTGGGGGCCGAGATACCCGAGGCAGAGATTCGTCGGGTCTTGGAGGTATGATACTTTTTGACTGTCGTTTCAAGTCTAGGGTTGTGGTCCGCGAGTTGAAGTGTTTCGTGGCATGAGGGGGAGGTATGATACTATTGTTGTCGCTGTGAGCACTGAGGCTCGGGTGTGGATGTTGAGACTCCTTCCTAAGCACCGTGTGGAGGGCGCCGTGAGGAGGCATACCCTGTGGTGGCTAGTGCAGGTGGGACGCGTGCCCCGTAGCTGGTAGCGTCCTGAGAGATAGGACAGCCTCCCCAAGGAGGGGTTGGCTTTTGAGGGTTCTCTTGAGAGAGGGGAATCAAGGGACAGTGATCGCTTCTGCACAGGGTGGCTTCACCATAGCAGTGTAGAATGCCATGGTCGCTCTTCGGTAGACAACTTGTAGCTAGTGTTGTCTGCTTGGCGCCGGGCAGTTCGACACACTGTTTGTGCTTGTTTTTGTGCGGAGTCCTGGTTGGAAAATCAGGCTCTGGGCCTAGAGGAGGCCGTGGTTTTGGCGCCTGTTGAGGCGTAGTGCTTTGAGAGCGGTGGCTCCATTGTTGTGGGAGCAGAGGCTCCGTGGCTTGGTGTGTGCTTGGGTCCAGAGGGGACCATGTTGTGCAGAGCAGAGTCTCTGTAGTTGTGCTTTTGGTGTTGTTTTGGGCTTGAGATGGCGAGAGTAGCTTTCTTTGACATGCATAAGAGGTTTTAAAAGTGCACGCATGTGGTTTTGAAAAGAAAAGAAAAGAAAAGGTATTAAAGGCATGGTTTTGTGATTTTGTGGCCTGCTGGGCAGTGGTAGATTGCCTGGTTTGGTGTTGCGGCGTCCGAGAGGGATGCCAGTGCTTGTGTGCTGGGTGTCGGTGGATTGCCCTTTTGGTTTGTCGGCATCCAGGTGTGGTGCCTGTGCTTGGTTGCCTTCGGCATTGGTTGCCAAGTTGTAAGCGGGGTGCGTGCTGGGTGACCATTGAGTGTTCACAGGTGCAGGATAGTACCTGTTGGTTGCTAGTGCATATAAGAGGAGTCACGCCACTACACATCAAGGATCCAGGCGAGTGATAGTTTAGTTTATTTCTGTTGTTTACTAGTTTTGTTTCCTGTTGAGAGTACTTAGCTTTAGTTACATCATTAGTGTAATTGTTGGTTAATAATAAAGATAAAACAATTAATAAAATAAAAATTTGTTGCTAGGGTTAGTGGTAGCGACTTGGGGGTCGTTACAAGTGGGAAGTAGTTATGTTTGTTGGAGAGAAGTGGGAAGTAGTTATGTTTGTTTTGGAGAGACGTGGGAAGTAGTTATGTTTGTTGGAGAAAAGTGGGAAGTAGTTATGTTTGTTTTGGAGAGAAGTGGGAAGTAGTTATGTTTATTGGAGAGAGGTGGGAAATAGTTTTGTTTGTTGGATTAGTTAGGATGCAGTGGAAGTTAGTTAGGTGGTTGAGGTTTGACTTTAGGGTTTGGGGTTTAACTTAGGATTTGACCTAGGTTCAGGGTTTGGATTAGGGTTTATCCTTGATTTTAGGGTTTTATTTTGTATGGTGCGCCTGTCTGGTGCGCCTGTCTGGTGCGCCAAACAGGTGCGCCAATAAGGTGCGCCTGTCTGGTGCGCATGCATTGGCTGTTGGAGTGAAGAATGGTTGTTGGGTTTGGCCTATTTGCAAGCATATTGGAGTGTCTACAGATGCCCCTCCTTGAGCGAGGTCGGAGGACGAATGGAACAGAGACCGACGCTCATGGTTGATAGAGACACCCCACCATTTTTTACAAGGAAGAGGGATCAGGAGAAAGAGGATCATCGCAAGGAGTTGACGAAGATGCCCTATCTGAAGCTACAAGAAAGAATCTGTTAACGGAAACCAGCTACCAGTCGGTGAATGCACCAGAGGTCTCATCGCCATAGCCGAAGCCAATCATCAGAGAAACTTAAACTAATGACAAATACCGACCAGTTGACGACCAATCAACTCCTAAAATACATGACTGGTTATCACACTTGTTGGAAAAGCGCCAGACAAGACTCACGGTGCTTGCCGGTCAAAAACTGACTGGTAACGGAAGTCATCCGAGTAGTTCAGGCTACCAGCCCCAAAGGAGGGATGGAACAAGGAAAGTGGGGAATTCATTGGGCATCACAAGGATTGCCCGGGTAGTTCGGGATACTAGCCCAAGAGGAGGGAAGAAATTAGGAGAGTGGGAAATCCATCAGGCATCACAGGGATTGCCCGGGTAGTTTGGGATACCAGCCCAAAGGAAGGAGGCAAACAGTTTGCTTTGATTCCATCCATTAGGAGTAGAATTCAAAGGCAAAAGGAGGGGCACTGAGGTTCACCCGAACGGAACGAATTGCAGATGGGAACATTCAAAGGCGAAAGGGGTGACACCAGGATTTGTCCGAATGGACCGAACCTTGGATGGGAAAATTCAAAGGCGAAAGGGGTGGCATCAGGATTCGTCCGAATAAAGCGAACCTTGGATGGGAAAATTCAAAGGCGAAAGGGGTGGCACTAGGATTCGTCCGAATAGCACGAACCTTGGATGGGAAAATTCAAAGGCGAAAGGGGTGACACCAAGATTCGTTCGAATAGAGCGAACCTTGGATGGGAACATTCTAAGGCGAAAGGGGTGGCACCAGGATTCGTCCGAATAGAGCAAACCGTGGATGGGAACATTCAAAGGCTAAAGGGGTGGCACCAGGATTCGTTCGAATGGACCGAACCTTGGATGGGAACATTCAAAGGCGAAAGGGGTGGCACCAGGATTCGTCCGAATAGAGCGAACGTTGGATGGGAAAATTCAAAGGCGAAAGGGGGTGGCACCCAGATTCGTCCGAATAGAGCGAACCTTGGAAGGGAAAATTCAAAGGCGAAAGGGGTGGCACCAGGATTCGTCCGAATAGAGCGAACGTTGGATGGGAAAATTCAAAGGCGAAAGGGGTGGCACTAGGATTCGTCCAAATGGACCGAACCTTGGATGGGAAGATTCAAAGGCGAAAGGGGTGGCACCAGGATTCATCCGAATAGACCGAACCTTGGATGGGAAGATTCAAAGGCAAAAGGGGTGGCACCAGGATTCGTTCGAATAGAGCAAACCTTGGCTGGGAAGATTCAAAGGCGAAAGGGGTGGCACCAGGATTCGTCCGAATAGAGCGAACCTTGGATGGGAAAAATCAAAGGCGAAAGGGATGGCACTAGGATTCGTCCGAATAGAGCGAACCTTGGATGGGAAAAATCAAAGGCGAAAGGGGTGGCACCAAAATTCGTCCGAATAGAGCAAACCTTGGATGGGAAAAATCAAAGGCGAAAGGGGTGGCACCAGGATTCGTCTTTATAGAGTGAACCTTGGATGGGAAAATTCAAAGGAGAAAGGGGTGGCTCCAGGATTCATCCGAAAAGAGTGAACCTTGGATGAAAGATTCAAAAGCGAAAGGGGTGGCACTAGGATTCGTCCGAATAGAGCGAACCTTGGATGGGAAAATTCAAAGGCAGAAGGGGTGGCACTAGGATTCGTCCGAATAGAGCGAACCTTGGATAGGAAAATTCAAAGGCGAAAGAGGTGCACTAGGATTCGTCCGAATAGAGCAAACCTTAGATGGGAAAGAGGCACCAGAGGGAGGACAACCAAACACATCATCCGAGAAGTAGGTTGTGATGGTTCGAAGATCCAAAAAGTAGACACGCCAACCGAGAGGCAGTTAGTGACGGTCCAGAGGGAGGACAACCAAACACATCATCCGAGAAGCAGGCGGTGATGGTTCAGAGATCCGAAGAGCGGACACGCCAATTGAGAGGCAGTAGGTGACGATCCAGAAGGAGGACAACCGAACACATCATCCGAGAAGCAGGCGGTGATGGTTTGAAAATCCGAAAAGCGGACATGCCAACCGAGAGGCAGTCGGTGATGGTCCAGAGGAAGGACAACCAAACACATCATCTAAGAAGCAGGCAGTGATGGTTAGGAGATCCGTAACGCGGACACGCCAACCGAGAGGCAGTTGGTGACGGTCCAGAGGGAGGACAACCGAACACATCATCCGAGTAGCAGGCGGTGATGGTTCGGAAATCCGAAAAGCGAACACGGCAACCGAGAGGCAGTTTGTGACGGTTCCGAGGGAGGACAACCAAACACATCATCCGAGAAGCAAGCGGTGATGGTTCGAAAATCCGACAAGCAAACACGCCAACCGAGAGGTAGTCGGTGACGGTCCCGAGGGAGGACAACCGAACACATCATCTGAGAAGCAAGCGGTAATGGTTCAGAAATCCGACAAGCGAACACGCCAACCGAGAGGCAGTCAGTGACGGTTTAGAGGGAGGACAACCGAACACATCATTCGAGAAGCAGGCGGTGATGGTTCGGAAATCCGAAAAGCGGACACGCCAACCGAGAGACAGTCGGTGATGGTCCAGAGGGAGGACAACTAACACATCATCCGAGACACAGTCGGTGATGGTTTGGAAGATCCGAAAAGCGAACACGTCAACTGAGAGGCAGTCGGTGATGATCCAGAGGGAGGACAACCGAACACATCATCTGAAAAGGAGGCGGTGATGGTTTGTAAATCCGAAAAGCGGACACGCCAACTGAGAGGCAGTTGGTGACGGTCCTGAGGGAGGACAACCAAACGCATCATCCGAGAAGTAGGCGGTGATGGTTCGGAAATCCGAAAAGCATACACGCCAACCGAGAGGCAGTTGGTGACGGTCCAGAAGGAGGACAACCGAACACATCATCCGAGAAGTAGGCGGTGATGGTTCAGAAATCCGAAAAGCGGGCACGCCACCGAGAGGCAATCGGTGACGGTTCAAACGGAGGACAACCGAACACATCATCCGAGAAGCAGGCGGTGATGGTTCGGAAATCTAAAAAGTGGACACGCCAACCGAGAGGTAGTCGGTGACGGTCTAGAAAGAGGACAACCGAACACATCATCTGAGAAGCAGGCGGTGATGGTTTGGAGATCCGAAAAGCGAACACGCCAACCGAGAGGCAGTCGGTGACGGTCTAGAGGGAGGACAACCGAACACATCATCCGAGAAGTAGGCGGTGATGGTTCGGAAATCCGAAAAGCGGGCACGCCACCGAGAGGCAGTCGGTGACGGTTCAGAGGGAGGACAACCGAACACATCATCCGAGAAACAGGCGGTGATGGTTCGGAGTTCCGAAAAGCAGACACGCCAACTGAGAGGCAGTTGGTGACGGTCCAGAGGGAGGACAACCGAACACATCATCCGATAAGCAGGCAGTGATGGTTCAGAAATCTGAAAAGGGACACGCCAACCGAGAGGCTTTCGGTGATGATCCAGAAGAAGGACAACCGAACACATCATCCGAGAAGCAGGCGGTGATGGTTTGGAGATCTGAAGAGCGGACACGCCAACCGAGAGTTAGTTGGTGACGGTTCAGAAGGAGGACAACCGAACACATCATCCGAGAAGCAGGCGGTGATCGTTCGGAGATCCGAAGAGGGGACACGCCAATCAAGAGACAATCTGTGACGGTCTAGAAGGAGGACAACCGAACACATCATCCCAGAAGCAGGTAGTGATGGTTCGGAGATCAGAAGAGCGGACACGCCAACCGAGAGGCAGTCGGTGACGGTCCAGAAGGAGGACAACTGAACATATCATCCGAGAAGCAAGCGATGATGGTTCAGAGATCCGGAGAGCAGACACGCCAACCAAGAGGCAATCAGTGACGGTCTAGAAGGAAAGATACCAAGAGGCAAATGACATAAAACCGATATTTGGAGAACAATACGAAAAGGCAGTTGACATGCCCCTAGTATCGGGAAGCTAAGGATGTTGTTGATAGAAGGGAATAGTGGAATGCTGGGGGGTCCAGATAACTGGTTTAGCCAATAGAAGTTCGTCATGGAGATCTTATTCAAGTACCAGTGCAGCCTGGATCGTCGCAGCTGTGGGGAATATTAGTTGAAGCAGTTGAGGATCTGTTGTCTATGTTCAATGCCATCACGAATTCAGAGTGTTTCTTACATGCCAATAATACCCCATATCTGATGCTTGACTCGCTGCAATGTCCTGCTGTGGTTGTCGTTTTGTAGGAGCCACTATGAATGTCACTTCTCTATGAGAATATGCACCTGACCATCGTTTGGACAATAATTTGCACCAAGCGTTCTCAAAAGAGTCCTCCTTTCCACAAAGTAGCTTACATGCCCCTGGTCGAAGGCTCTAGTTCAGTTACATAGCAAGTTGATGCTCTGTCAGGTGCATGATATGTGACTTTCGACCAAAGAGTAGCTGACATGCCCCTGGTCGAAGGCTCTTGTTTAATTACACTGTAGCTGTGTTCTTGCTGCTTATGCTCTTTAACCACTGAGCAGCTGGAATGCCCCTGGCTGAAGGTACTTGGCAAAAACTCCTGTTGAACAAGTCCATATGCAAACAAAAAGAAGTCATCGAAGCAAAATTGTGATGATTATGACTATTGTGAGCAATTTAGTTATTTAAGAATGACCTTTTTGTTTGATCAAGAAATGCATGCCTTGTTGACTAAGTGCTTGTTATCTGCATTTATTGCTTTGCTTGTTCAATGAGTTCATTACTTGGATCGTTTGCTTGTTTAGTTCAGTTGTTTGTTTGCCCTCAGTTAGGTTGGAAAGTTGTATGCCTGTTAGAGGAGGATGACTCCTTCGACTCAGTTGCCACTACAGAGACTTGCAAGTCGTTAGGTGGCTCTCGCTGGGTAGTGGTGGCACTCGAACTCACTGTAAGGTATTGTGTGGACCTGGCTCCATGCCAAACTCCTTAAGGTCCTGCACCTGCCTTTTCTTTTCGATATCATTGTCTTTTTTTTTACTCCCTCATAGACATGCGGTTTCACTCTAACCTTGTCTTGGAGGTAATAAGCGCCCGATCTATTCAAGAGGCTTTTACTGCAAGAGGGTGGGTCAGTCCTTAGAGGTGTGATTTTACCGAGCGTATACTCCAACTCCTCTCCAAGGTATGGTAAGGGTAGAGCTACAACGCACGCCTCTCACTCTTAGGCTGACTTCTGTCTTCGCCTTCTGTCTTCTCTATTCTTTTATGCCCTTGCGAATGTAAGTTTTCTTTTCCAGCTCACACTCTCAGTCACCCCTAACATTTTATCTCCCTCTTGGAGGTGCAGGATCCTTGCAGAGCTTGGACATTTCGTCTGGCTTTGATGTTTGGTGGCTCCCTTGCTAACTTGGTCATCTAAGTAGTGACAACTGAGGAGGGATAATCCATTCTGACATTGGCGAGCTTTTCCAATTTTTCATCATTGGGCAGAATGTTATTGACAAGTAAACTACCCTTTTTGGTTGTTCTTGATGTTTTTTCTCTTTTTTTGTGTTTTTTTTTCTTTTCCTCTTTTTTTTTTTCAACTTTTGTGCTTTTTCTATTTTGTGTGTGTGTTTTGATATACGGTGATGCAAAAAGAAATCAAAGGAGAACAAAGAGAAAGGATACAACTCCAGTCCTTGTTGTTGCTGTTCGTCGATGCCATTGGGGTTCAAAGTAACTCCTTGCAGTGCCACCAGAATCAAGGCAGGCGTAACTGAGGCCATCAAACCATTATTGGAACTGAGACTGTCCATGTGAATGTTGAATCTGCTGGTGACATTAGGACTATATCTCTGTTGGAGCTGACATCTGTGACGGTTGTCTGCTACTTGATCCAGGGTATTTGCACATGCTGGGTTAGATCGGCGCATGGAAAACTAGCAAACTTTAGGTTGGACCCCTCGTAGAGGAACAAGAACAAGAGTGGCACATATGAGTGCCGCCGGACAGATCTGAGAAGAGACAAGAGGACAAACTAGGCAAGAGATGAACTAGAACAAGAGTGACATATGTGAATGTTGCAGAAAGGACAAAAGAACAAACCAGGCTAATGAGGTCCGATGGATTCCCCGGGAAAGAACTGGGAGAAAAGGAAAACCCCCGAAGATCAAACATCCTCAAAGGTTGCAGGCCCAAATGAGGAGAGGTTGGCTACAATAGGGTGTGCAGATATTGGTGTGGGTGTGAGTATTGCCTCCTGCACGTTGATGACAATAGCTCCTTTGTCGATCAAGCTCTGGACAACATTTCGAAGAGTGTGGCAATTATCAGTCGAGTGTCCCGGGGCTCGATGATAATTACAATGCGCACCTACGTTATACCACTTTGGGAGTGGGTTTGGTGGCAGACGAGGATCTGGGAGTCACAGAAGTGACGCAATCTGAGGGAAGAGGGCACTCAATGACCTTCCGAGCGGAGTGAAATCACTTTCAGTGCGACGACCGTGCCTCTGCTTAGGTTGTTGTTCTTGTCGAACCAGTGTGACGTGATGCACTGGTTCAACAGTGGAGTGTGTGTATGTGATGTATGGAGAATTAGGTGCAAATGCTAATTGGTTCCGATCAGGCTGGCTCTCCACTCTAGTAGGCTTCTCGGAAGGCTTGATGAAAGCGACGGCTGCCCTCTTGATATTGCTGGTGTTGACAGTGTTGTTGTTGAAGTTGCTACCAGAAGAAGCTGCCTGCTTGGCGAATGTAGAGAGTGCAGGGAAGTTCCCACCTTTCAGCGAATTCTCCACACGAGTTCCAGCTTGAATCAGAGATGCAAAAGTAGTGATAGGCTGAATGCTGAGCAGGGCCCTAGTCGCTGGTTGTGCTCCTTTTATAATGATCTCGATAGACTCCTCATTAGAGGGCCTATTCTTGATCTGGGAGGCTAATGTACGCCAAAGACCGACATACTCCCCAAATGACTCGTGGGGGCCCTACCGGATTGCGACAAGATCCTCTCACTTAGGGATTAAGTCAAGGTTGAAGGAGTATTACTCCAGGAACGCCTTAGAGAGGTCGTTCCAAGTTTTGATAGAGGCCATGTCCAGGGATGTAAACCATCTAAGTGCTGGCAATGTCAAACTTTTCTGGAACAAGCGGATCAGAAGCCTCTCATCGCCCTGAAGCTGCGTGAGGTCTCCGTAATACGCCTTCAAATGAGATATTGGGTAGCCACTACCGTTATATTTTTCAAATTCCGGGATGTGGAAATTTAAGGGGAGTGTCGCCTCTAGAAAATAGCAAAGGTCCCGGAATTGGTAGGACTGGTGTTCCCCGCCTTGCACTTGACGAAGTGCTCTTTCCAGATCGTCGATCCTTGCTAGGAGACCGTTTGAAGTTGCTGCTGACGAGGCAGGAGCAGCTGACGTGGATTCCACGTATGTCATATGGGTCGCGTGTGTGCGCTCCTCCGGATCCACCCTAACGCCTCCTGGTGTCAAGGCGTAAGGGCCAGCATACCCGTGCATAGGTGCTGAGTGTAAAGATGTCATGCGTGGATGAGCCTGAATCTGATGCAAAGGGAATGAATGGATTGCATGCTGTGTCGTGCAAGATGTAGTGTGAGGGAGGAATAGTTGCTGTGCCGGTACGATTCCGGGCAACAAACTCAAGGCATACTGCTCCCCAGCCAACCCAAACGACTGACCACCAGGTGATGGAGTCACATGCTGTGCATTGTGTAGTGAGGGTGCAGGAGGCAAAGATGATGCCCTCATCGTCGGAGCGGTGAAGAGCTGAGGCGATGGTATGGGCGATGGTGCTGTGGAATGAGCCTGCAATGCTAAGGGAAAAGGAGCAGAAGTACGACCAGGATAGAGAGCCATGCACTGCAGCCTCCTTGCAAGAGCCATCAGATGCTGCGGTTGCATGGCAGAAGACTCACCGATGGATGGGTCAGAAGGTAAGAGCGGGAAAGGGACGGACCCTATGGCAGAAGTAGCTGCAGCCGACTGAATTCCTGGAACAGGAAAGCCCGAGGAAGGAGATGCATCTGGCACTTCTGGAACCTGTGTAGAGATCATCGCAATGGATTCAATGACAGGCTCTTGAGTGATGAGTGCCTGCAAATGCCCCAAAGTGGGTTCAGAGTCCCCTTGAACTCTGAAACGGAATTTATGGAGGGAAGGGAAATCAGAAGATGTGAAGGATGGAGGAACCGAATCCGTGATTTCCTCCAGGACAACAACAGGAAGCTCACTGGTCGGTTGGGCCATGACTGACCGCGAGCGAAAATGAATGGAGCTGTGGCAAAGACAAACGCACGAGCTCTAAGACGAACTACAGTCAAAAAGTGACTAATAGTTCAGAAAAGACAGGAGAAAACAACCACGGGAGGTTGCCCGCGACGGAGACACCCGAGCTCCAAGCTGAGGACCTCGCAACAATCTACCTGTGAAAACAGGCAAGAGAAACAGGTATCAGAACCTAGACAACGACGCAAAGACAAATGCGAGTTATTAAAGTGGCATGCCATGACACACAATGCAAATGAATGTCCTAAAGTGCACTCTCTCACCATGCATGTCCCATATGGGGTTGACCACATAGGACGCACTCATGGGTTTTAGCTTTTGGCTCTGGTCAGAAAATAAGGTTCCCGTTCTAAATCCTGGCCAAAGCGTAGGCAGTGAACGAGTGGTGCGTTGGTGGCCTCGTCTCTTGCAGTAGCATGGAGCTGTACCCTCTACTAGCACCGACACGACCCCAGACAAAGGGGGACAAACTAGCAACACGCCCTACACCAAAGCTATAGAGCGGGCTACTAGAATTGTCCTTCGTAAACTGTGGGTGGACCTAGAGGAGAAGATGCATGCTTTCTAAAATGATCATTCATGCAATATGCTTTTGTGTCTTTTACTTGCGTTTTATTAAATCGTAGGGATTGTGAGCATTTGTCTCTAATTATGCCTTATTAGTTGTTTGTTTGAGTTTCTGTGTTTTATTTTAACCAGATAGGGAGGCAAACATGTCTCTACTCTCCTAATCATGGTAAATTCAAATAAAAGGAAAAAACACACAATCATGGCATCCAAAAAGGTCAAACAACGAGCAAAAGGCATAAACATGGTATGTGTTGGTGTAGTGCTCACAAGTAGGTGAATAAAAGCAAGTATCGACAAACAAAGCATGAATTAAGTCATGTGCATGTGCGGTGGCATAGTAACAGTGTAAAAAGACACAAAAAGGCATGTTCAGTCAAATATGTACAAGCAAACAGAACAAGCAAACAAGCACAGTGTAAACAGACCAAAGACAAGTAAGGAAACCAGAATGAAAGCTAGAATTTGGTTATTCCCAGCGGAGTTGGTAGTTTCTGTGACCATGCCAGTGGAACCCTGCACGGCTCTCCTCTACTGGGTGTGTGGAAGCACTCGAGGAGTCCCGATACGGTCACGGCGAAGATGATGAATCTAGAGAAGAAGACTAGACTCGGAAACACTAAGGAAAGATGAGAAAGGATAAGGAAAGGAGTTGCCACCTAGTCTTTTAATGGAAAAATGAGAAAAACCAAACACACAAGAAAACCAAGAAGCTAACAAGATGATGAAAACATGTGTGCTCCGTGCCTAATGGATATAATGCACAAATGAATGCGGGCCAGAGAAAGGGTAAGGATTCTGGTTACGCATGGGGAAGGGGTTAGCACCCTCATGCGCCCGAGAAACTCGGTCTTTCTAGGTTTCCTAATTGCCAATGGTCTAATGGGTGTGTGCTTGCTTATTCTGAATGCTCATGCTAAAGATGACTTGAAAACATGCCAAATCAAAGAGAAGAAATGAAATAAAGGGAAAAAATTAATTCGAGGGATATATGTAGGCATTGAGAATGCCGCTTTACTGTACGCCCATGGGCGATGAGGAAAATCGTGAAACTCTCGGAAAGCGTCACGCAAATCAGCAGAAACTCAAAGAAATTCGAGAAAATCAAACTGGGAAAATAATCCTCTTTTCGGGACCATGTTGGCTTTGTTAAGCCTTTTAATGTACGCCCTCGGGCGATGGAAAGCCAAATCAAGTCAAAAGACGAGGAAATTGGAAAAAATCCGAGAAACGATGAGAAAACCAAACTTGAAGTGAGCTAGGAATGCGTGCACAATGTAAGGAAGAAAATGTGAGAAAATTTGCATGAAAAGATGTGACAAAA